>JARJDV010011950.1:0-17476 GCA_030264675.1 Anaulacaspis nigra | reverse complement strand
GTAACGACAGCACGCAACTTGGCCGAAATAGAATACCAATACGCAAACGGGTGTTTGTTTGCTCTTCGTTCGGTTCCTTTGCCAATAACATAGAATTTCAAAGTATAACTCAGTAAATAAATGCGGTCGCTGATCACAAAAACTGCAAATTTTGCTGCTTTCTGACGTAGAATCCAAAAGATGCTCGTCTTCAATATTCGTCGTTAAAACTCTTGTATACGTGCGTAGTTCGCATAAATGCACTTCGCATACTCTGACGAAATAATATCGCAACAATGTTTTTTCAAAAACAACACGCTATGCGTCGACATAGGTCAAAGAAATCAAGAATGCAACTGTGCTCGGCCCTAACTTCAACTTGGATTTCTTCACAAAGTTCTTGGTCATAGCATTCGCTTATGAGGAACAAGAGGGTCGATTCAAATTCGAAACGATGACACACTGGAATTTTGACAGTCGCGAGGGGTTGAGAGCGGCGGCTCTTTTGGTCAAGTCACATTATTATTAAGTCATTGTGACAAAACGCAATCAATCGCCTACTGTTTTATTCAATTTTCAAAACTTGCGGCCCACACTAGCGCTAAAAGCGTTTAGCGAAGTTTAATAATGCAATCGACTCGATGTTAAATAATGCGTGTTATTTTAGCGGTGATCAGCGCAGTCAGTGTGAAGATTACAAAACGATGTGAAGACATATCGCGAGTCGTCGCGTGGCGATAATATCGAATGAAATAGTTGAACCGTTCATCGACCTTGCATTGCAACACACTTAATTTATTTCTATCCCGTATCCTGCGCATCTATAATGTAATCGCTGTTACCGATCATATGCAGATTGGCATACGCATCTTACTATAATGCGTATGATGGAAATGTTACGTCATTCTACTATTCGAAAAATTCGTACGCCATCCAATGCGGAAACGCAGGAGTGAATGCAGTTTAAGCATTTATTGAGGTCATGAATGCGCGTATGCGACTACTGTATTTGTTCCAAACACTAAAAATATAAAAGAATTTCATGCGGTGGGATTGTTTACAGATGAATGCAGTTGAGAAAAACTAACATTCAACTTGTTACATTTCCAAATAATTGATACTTACGTGTTATTCCAATCGTACCAAGGATACAGAATAGATTTGCGTGTCGAAATGCGGATTAAACAAGCAAACAACTTAAACTTTCGATAAATTACAAATCATTACGATATTGTGTTCATCCACACAACTTTAAAATTACCAGAAGTGTCATTGCACTACTTGTGCTTTGTTTATTTCGGCGTTGCTGATTTGTTCGCCGAAATTCGTTACACCTCCAGATGGTTGCGATATCCATAAACATGAAAGGAATCGTCAATGCATCATCAAAGCAGCGAATTTATTTTATCGTTTTCGGCAATTACTCGGATGAAATCTGAGCGTTGCACTTGAGTTTGGATCGGAAAAGCGTCAACGCGCCTTTGGCGACTTGGCTTTTCTTAGATTTCGCACGCAGTGTACTTGAAGATGATAAATTTAGGCAGAAATAAAATGGCAAATATAAGAAGGATGAGCGCTGCGTTAATAAGCATGCAACGTAACCATCGTGAAGCCATGAAATCGGCTGTTTCGGTCGCCAAAGGTCAGCACAATGCGTCTTTTCCCAACGGCGGACAGACTATGCGGAAATTGGTGATTAAAGGATGACTCATTTCAATATTGTGCATAATCACATGTTGGAATATATTATTAGGCTTAATAAATTGACACAAGTTGCACAACGAGCATTAGAAACGTGCAATATTCGTTTTAGAAATGAAGCGGGATTTTACGAGGCGCGAAAGAAAGACTTATGGGACTTCTTATATTTTCGGCGACTGCAAGGCGTAATTGTGTAGCGCCCTGTAGACAGATGTGATTGATATACGGTGGATGGAAGAAGAAACGAGCCAAAAATCGCGTTTATTTTTATGAAACGCCTGAGCGCAATATGCCGGCAACATATGATATAGGTAGCTCGCTCATAGGCGCTCCAACATGTTGAATGTGGTCGTCGAATCAAAAAGAAAAGCGCGACGTGTTGTGATATTGCTGAAGTTTTCACTTCAAGCCAACGGACGGCTGCACGACACTAATGCCGAAATTAAACTATCGGAAACATTGGTAACGCGTGCAAAAAACACATAGGTGCGTTTGTCTTTCGTTCTCGTATTGTCCACTTTACTTACACTCTCGAATATTTCTCCGCATCATAATCTGGGTTTTGTCGCGTCAACAACACTTCTACGAGCGTCAGATGAACTCTGAAGTAAGGCCAAAATGTACAATTTGAATAATCACATCGTGTATTATGCGTTTTGATATGAAACGGCCGCTGCGATTTTGGCAAAACGGAAACTTACAATCCGAGAATTTACACATAGAATATGATTCCAAGTATTTTCTAATATTAAACCGTGGCGTTTACGCCCCGCCGCGACAAATTTGCACGCCACGAAAATAGCATATTTTCTCTGCAAATACAATTATTCGATTATTTATATAGAAATTAGAATAGAATAGAAGAGAATAGAGAATCAAATCCTATTAATAACACGGCTAATCATAAACGAAATGGAATTTTTGCACCGTTGAATGCGTAAACTTGAATGCAATTCATAAATTATCCTGGTTTATATAACAAAAAGGTCAAACAATTTATGTATGTGGAAAGGTGATGATGCACTCAAGTTTAAATCACTTGTAAATCAAACGAAAAATCACGAGGCGCATGGTAAAAAATTTATTGAATATTTTAAACATAGAATCGCTAAAAATAATTCGAATATCAGATGTAAAAATCACATTTACAGCACGCGAACATCACGATAAGCGACGACGCCAATTAATAATTCACACAATTCACTTAAATATGCATGATTTATGAATTTATTTGCAGGAGCTAAATGAGAATATAATTTGTGGGTGACGATTGTTGAATAACAAGCAACGCAAATATTTACGCAAAGAAGGAAACCAAAGTGGCTGTTTGAAACGTTCGGATGTGTGTTAACAACGTGAAAATTATATAAACACAAACAAATAGTGCGCTAACAATAGCCGCCCGGAGCTAATGAAGTTTTGCGGTTGCGATTTGTTTGCATTTCCATCAAATATTTTTAGTTCGGAAGGCATTCAACTGTTCCCAGGAGGAAAAACGGATATTAATAACTCGATATGAAGATTGACCACACATAAATAATAAAAGTGGACGAAAGCACAAAAGGATAAGTGTTTTCACTCAAGCGTTTCGACATAAAATGGAGCGTTCGCGAATCGATTGCATTCGGAAAAACGCAATAAATATGCCACTTAAAATCTGCATCGTAAATGGAGCAATAAACGATGCAGAAACAATAAATCGCGTTTCTAATGCCACTTAACCTTGGATTTTTGCGCTCGCAGAATATTAATATTACTCTCTTTTGTTATGACTGTTGCCATGTTGAAAAATTAGGCAAAATATTTAGAAAAACTTTGTAAATATCTGCGAACCAATCCAAAAATTATTTATAAAATTATTATCATAGGTCAACCTAACTAGCAGTACTCAACCAAATTCTGTACTTCATATACTTCATATGTTGCACTCTATATCGGGGTGACACTTAGTGTTCTTATCGGGCCAGCGTCACCCTCGGTTTCCCGTGTCAAGCAGGTGTCCCAGCCTGTACTCAAACGCGTCACCCACCGAGTCTCTTACAAAATGGCTAGACAGTTAACGTGGTAAGTGCGCAATTGGTTTACTTATTCTATAGTTAAATGAAAAACGAAAGGTATAATAGTGAGGTGAGTAAATAGTTGTTTAAAAGGCGAAAGGAAAACATTATTCCTAGTTGAGATGATAAACAGTCAGAACTACTCAGACGCAAAAAAGCGGCCGGCACGATCATAATCTGCGAGAGAGACTTTAAATAAACATTGCAAAAATGCAAAGCATATCGCGAAAACACTATAATCGTAAGCAGCAGCTGTTGCTGTCATATCAAAACGTTTAGTCTCCTGCATCTCTAGCTGTTATACAATTCACAAACAGCGTTTAGAGTCGTTTCGCGAAGCGGCTCAAAAGAGTTTACGATGCGTTGGAAAACACGAGCGCTTCAACTGTGACACAACTCAAGCCAGATGCCTGGGATTGGAAAGTCTGGACAATTATCCACTGGATATTTGGCGAACTTCTACTGCTGTACTTCGACACGCGTGTGTTTATTTTGCTACTGCAAGTAATCCGCATGGAAGATCATGTAAACAAAATTTAAATTTAAATCCGGAATTGTATTGGCCAGGCGTGCATCAAACGTAAGGTGCGCGCACCGCATTACTCACTAAACAACTAAACCCCAAATTAGTTGCACATGTTTGTAATTAACGAATCTATGTGTTTTCCAGTCTCAACAAGTAAACTGCTTTACATCTTGGGAAATGCCCTGCGTTTGGTTTGATTGCATTAATATTTCAACGCAGTTTCCACCTTCAAGGAAACTATATTTTTAGATTTTTTAGTCATCCAAGAGGAATAATTTTTTCTAGATTATTACTCATACTATTTCATTGTCTAGTCTGTTGAATTATGTGAAATAGGATATCTTAAGATAGTTTAAATTGATCTAAAACTTACCTAATTTTCTTATCATTATCTGAGATGGGTTCAATCTGAAGCATTTTAACCATCACCATCTTGTCAATTTTTTTCAGCGCTGTCGGTGGTGAAACTTGCTCAACTTCCTCACGTTCTGCATTCCCTAACAAATCATCCTTTGCGAACAACTTGGAACTCGCAAACTCATTGCAAAGCCGCTCAAGTTGGGAGAAACTGATGCACTACTCACTGTCATTAAAACCACATGTAAGTCACGTAGAAATGATTTACAACCACCTTGTGTCAGTTCATCAAAGGCAAGGTAACTAATCACGCGGAAGTTTGACTAGTTTTGCGACTCTTGGCTGTGCACGTTTATGATGCCGGGTTTTGTGTGCGTCAGATATTGTTTTCCTGCCGCTGATTATAATCGCGTCCCTGCATTTGCGTGCTCGTGTCCGTTTTTAACCACTTTATATATGTGTTTGCTGATGTAAAATTAAAACGACGACGTACACCCAAATAGTTTTACGCGTATGAAATGAAATGCAGTCCGACGTTTGTGAAAATCTGGAAAGTAAAAATAGTTTTGAATTAAAAACTTTCGGCGATTGAATTGTCTTGAGCGTTTGATTGATCGAAAGGTAAGAGGTACATACGTCGATAAATGCGTGTGGATTTTCCGCAGGCAAAATTAGTACTCAACGATCGGCGGCGAAGGCTCGTGTATTTTAACGTTCCGCGCACGGTGCGTCTCAAGGCACGACTTGGAGGAGAGGATTCGAATCGCGGACTCGTGCTCGCCGCCCAATTTCGCCGCCGCTCCAGACGACGAGTCTCCGTCCCGGCTTTGCGTTTTTGTCGCCGGCTCCTAGACACTCTCCAACCACTGACTCAAAGCGCACCTAAAAATAAGAGAATACATCAATTATTTTCGGTGCTTTAGGCACAATTTTTACACTTTTAATTGTCCCAGCTTCTTGGCTAAATTTAGATAATATTTTCCAAGGCCCAAAGAGCGTTTGATCTTATTTAAAGTAGCGTTAGGGCTGCGTCAAAACTTACGTCTTTTGATCTTCTTTTGCGCTTTCATTGTTAAATTTTGCTAGATCCATTGAAATAACAAATTTGATAGATTGCTATAGTACATCATTTTGATCCGATAAAATAAATGAGCAGTAATAAATGTTGCGTATCATTAAATTATTCATTTTTATGGAGCAGTTATAATTATTCATATTTGATATTCTGGGAATAATCCCATCCATTATACGGTAAGACGTATTTGGCTCCTGTTCCTGCTGACTACACGACAATAATTGTTTCAATGATCCTTGGTTGGTTAGCCGCTTACCCTAATTTAACTTAAGCGTGCTAAGATCATTTTAGCAGCTTGTTATCCACTTTAAAGTGCTGTACCAGAAACCTGAACAGTGCTCCAATTTAAAAACGTTAAAGCGATTCACTAATGGACATTGCCAGGTATGCCAAACTCTTTATTTTTGTTTGCAATTTCTCGACGTATGTTTACATTGCGACGCGTACGTCGAATGTAATTGTGCTGTTACCCTTCGCTCCTAGAAAAATCGCACGAAAAACTGGGTTAATTGCAAATGAAAGCATATCGAGCATATCGTCAGTCGGGCTTCAGAGCCAAAAAGACGCAGCGATCGCAAAGACGCACGTGAAAATGAAAAGAAACGCGGTCGTTGCCGACTAACATTGCATGCTTGTATGGACAGTCGGTGTCATGATGAAAATTCTAATTTAAAAAGATTGAATATGAGTTTTTGGCCGCCACCGGCGATTCGTCTTTACTGCGCTGCTCGTCGCAACTTTGTTGTGCTGCATCTCATTCAGGTGGTGTCCTAGTTCGGCAATTATAAGGTCTTGTTGTTCGTGCCCACGTAAATGTCTTAATCAGCGTATTCCGAATCGGTGCGCATTTATTTTTAAACTAGTGCGGTTGGTTCCAACTTTTAAAGTTCAATCCAACTATATGCAACCGTTGGTGCGTTTGCTCAATACTCTGTTGCATACAACTGCGCATGTAAATGCCATTCAACAAGTGTCACCTCTACGTGGTGTAGTAGTGATATAGGTTGTTATTATTGGTTATTATATCTCGAGAACCTGGACTAATTAGTGCGTCTAAGTGATTTTCTTGTAACTTCTATCGCGAAGTAGGTCTAATCTTGCGGGAGTGAACGTGTATAATGTAAATAGCAGTGAATATGGTTATACCGTTAGAAACGAGCCAACGCCAGTGATAGAGGCACCAGCATCAAATTGATTTGGACTGTAATGAAAATGTACAATTAACGAGGACTCAAAATATGTGATGTGCACCATCACAAAAGTCGACTAATAAGGCGTATTGATTTACATTGAAATCGTAAGTATTTGCGGATTTTAGCTTGTTTGTTCAGCTCAAGGCTTTGAGGTTATATGTGGCTACTTTGTCAATAATAGGTTGCATCTCTTATTTGCTTGATGATTTGCCCTGATTAGCAATTAACCTAGCGCATTATATTCTAGGTTGATTGCATTTGGTACGCTAAGGCTTCGTTTGTGTTACTGGCATTGTTAAATGAGGATACCACCATGTCAAGGCAGGATCGTGCTAAGTCTGGAAGTAGTAGTTTTGTAAGTGTACACAGGAGATAATTTTTTTGGTAGTTCACATTAGTCATATGAGGAGTGATTCTGATAATGGTGCTGTAAAAACGTTTTGGATTGCATTGTGTTTATGATAAGGCTAAATTCCAAGGTATGATCCAATGATTGGTAAGTTGTATAGGCAACTCTACCACCACGTGTGCGTTGAATACGTATATTCAAATGCATTCTGTTCAATCGCAACTTTAATGCTAATTAATTCAAAGCAGTTGAAGTAATAGTTGCGGCACGATCATGCTCTTCACATTTCCCGGGTGTGCAAAGGCGGTCCGTGATTTTTAATTTTGCACACTGGTGACCGACTTAGCAAAAAGGAGACGTGCGCGCATCACCTTCTAAATTGTCTGTTCATTCAATTCATCAGTGAATGACGCGCAACTTGCCTCCGCACAATAACAAACAAAAACGCATGGTGATTGAACCGAATGTTGCGCGCCGTACGCTCGTAAAAATCACGCGAAACGCTAGGAAAAAATTAAGGAAAGCAAGTTGTTTCGCGGTGTCCGCTCGCTTCTCTCGCAGCGCGGTGGATAGTTGGAAGAGTGCTCAGCGAGCGGTTACTGCGGTTGGACATGTGAGAAACTCGAAGTTTCGAGAGTGATTTGTGCACTTTGTTGTATCAGTGTGTTTATTTCCAAATCAATCTATTTATTTGGTTTAGAGTATTCAAAGTTTAACGACTGTTTAACCTCACGTCTTAATGATATTAGCATATGATGAACGGATTGAGTTTGCTAGGTCATTAGTGTGTGATTAATAAAATGCTAATGTGCGGCGATTGGTTGACTAGCTGTTAATCGAAAATTAGCTGTTGACAGTGAAATGCGTTTCGCCTAATCGGTTAAATGCTAGGACGAGGACGTGCGAACATTGTCGGTGTATTCGCGTACAAAACAATATAAACACGAACAGCTGAACTGAAGAAAGTTGTGGTGCAATAATGTACAGTTACGTAAGTAAGTCTTTTTATGCAACTTATTCCATTTTAATTTTGGTTTCGCCGCGATTAGATTTCGGTCGTTAGAAAGTCGTGAAGAAAAAGGCGATTTGAATTTGCTGCGATGAGAATTCCAACCGAACGACGACCGTGGGTGGTGCGCACGGCTCTCTTTGGTTGGCAACAATTATGTCATCACTTTAAATAATTCTCATTGGGTTCGCGCGAAGAAATTTTCACGTGATCCAAGAAAAATAGTGAATCGCTAAATATAAAGTAAAAGCGGCGCGAAGGTGTTACAAAAATAGACAGTAAGTCGCAAAAATGTCAAACGAAATAAGGCTAATGTTTGATTCTTGTTTATGCGCTCGCCGGCGTAAAAATAACAAACGTTCTTGAAGATGTTCTTGAAACTGCGGCAATAACATTCAGACGAGGGAAACCAGAGTCACATGCTGAAAAATGAAGCAACGAAGAGCTGTCCGTTGTTTATTAGTTTTTTGAGCGCGCTCACTGACTGCATTTATGCAGTTATTTATTATATACATATTTAAATGTTTCAAAAGCGACAAAAAATTCCAAGGCTAGCCAGTTATACATGCAAACGCACATTGTATGTATTGAGGAGCAGTATTAGGTTAGCTTTCGCGTTCAATGTAAAATGTAATCATTTGATTGTCGATTATACTCTCGATTAGTCATCATCCCAGGTACGCACACGCAATGCGCACTTGGCTCTTGACACGTTTATTGCCGTATGCAAATGAATGTTGTTGCATTTTTCAAATGCTTGTTTAATGCTTTGCATATACATATTCAAATTGATCAGGCCATTGCGACAAATATCAACTGCATGCGGAAGCTTAAATGCCACCGCGCGCACTCATATGAGTGATAAGCCTTATTGCAATTGTTTTTAGTGGTCATTAAGATAAGAGTACCATTGTGTTTTTCGCATCTATAATATTAACAATATACGAATGTCACATAAATATTTCGGTGGTAATGAAATATACAAAGTCAAGTAATCGCCAGATTTAGCGTGATTGCGTCATGTTACGGACGACCTTTATCGTCAGCTTCATAATTTATATTCATCTTTTCAATGTACTTTATTGGAATTGCTGCTCATGATTCGTCATCTTTCAGTTCGAGAAGTTTATGAAGACCGGAACTCGGAAGCCGCCTGGTCGTGTTCCCGGCCAGGCGGCGCGTCCGTTATCAGAAACGGATTTTCCGATGTCGGAAGGCGATCAAAATGCGCTCGAGGATTATCGCAAGTACATCGAACAACTCAACGAAAAGGAGTTGAATAAGGAATTTGGAAAACTACTGGTACGCTACATGCTGCGAGCTTGACGTTGTTGAGTATAACGAATATCCTTTCGATTTTCAGGATGATATGAACTTATCCGATGAAAAGCGGCAACCACTGCAGTTAATGCCCGCAAATCAGAGGAAGAAAATTCTTATAATGCATTTCAATGCAAATAAAGATAATAAGAGTAAATTTGATAAACCCATTCAATACATCGATCATCTCACTAATTGTTTGTCGGATACGCCGAGCGCATCGAAAATTTTTCATTGCGTAGAATCGCTACGTATTGCACTGACGAACAACACTTTGCCATGGGTGCATGAATTTGGCGACAGGGGCATGGAGATCCTGTTTAGGGTTTTAAGTATGGCAAACACACAGTAAGTGCTCAGAGGTATATTTCAACCAGTTTGAATTAATTATTATTTTAATTAGCAATCAGGAAACTAAATTTGAACGTATCAAAAACGAATGCCTAAAGTGCCTTATTAAGTTTACAAACAACACGGAAGGATTAAAGGCCTTCTTGAAGTATGATAAGGGTCATCAAGTTGTCGCCAAATGCATAGATTATAAGAAACCACAAGTTTCTAGTTTAGCGCTGCAAGTAAGTCGTTTCAGACCAGTGTTAAAGACACATTTTAATGATTTTTATCGTTCTTCTTAGATTCTAGCTGCTTTATGCTTTTTGCGTGACGAAAAGAACATTGGAATTGATAAAGCACTGCGAGCGGTAAGTGAAGTCGCTGACGAGCGTGAGGAAGATCGGTTTGTGATGATAACGGAATGTCTTACGAAAACAACGAATGATGAGTTGTGGTCGAATTGCTTGAAGTTCTTCAACGCTCTGTTGACACAAATTGACGACTTCGAGTTTCGTATCCATTTGCGCAATGAAATAACGCGAAACGGCTTCGACGATAACGTGTATGAATCGCTGCGAAAAAACACGCAACCCAACGTAAAAACGCACTTTGACATTTTTGTATCTGATGGCGAGGAGGATGGTGATGAATTGAATCATCGTTTTCAAGATGTCCGTATCGAGATGGATGATGTTAACGACTGCTTTGAATTATTAAAAAATGTCACTCTCAATACACCCGCCGAGCCTTATTTTTTGAGTATATTACAACATTTTCTTTTTATTCGCGACGATTTAATTATTAGACCTTCCTACTATAAGCTTATTGAGGAAGTTGTGTCGCAAATCGTTTTGCAAAAGAACGGTATCGATCCGGATTTTACGAAGCGTCATCTTAACATCGACGTTCAAAATCTTATCGACGAAATTAAAGAAAATACAAATACGTCTGAAGTTGACGATGCAAAGTATCAAGAAATGCAACGACAATTAGAGGAAGCGCTTGCTGCCAAAGAAGAAGCTCTTGCCAAACTGGCCATCATTGAGGGTCGTGGTGGTGATATTAGATCGACGACAACAACGAAGAATGGCGGAGCTCCTCCACCACCACCACCAATGCTTGGTGGAGGACCTCCACCACCGCCAATGCCAAATTCTGGAGGACCTCCTCCTCCTCCTCCACCCCCAGGAATGGGCCCACCTCCACCACCTATGCCAGGAATGGGACCACCACCACCTCCGATGCCTGGAGCAGGTGGTGGCCCTCCACCACCTCCTTTCCCTGGCATGGGACCTCCACCACCACCAATGATGGGTGGTGGACCCAAGCCACCGCCGTTTGGAGCACCTGTGCCGCTTCCTGGCATGAGTGCGCCTGAATTACCCTTGGGTTTGAAGCCAAAGAAAAAGTGGGATATCAGTGGGCCTCTTAAAAAAGCAAACTGGAAGACAATCGTCCCACATAAGTTAACAGAGAAATCATTTTGGTTCAAAGTCAAAGAAGAGGATCTTGCGTCCAACGATATCTTGGACGGTCTTGCACAAAGATTCACATCAAAACCGTTAGCAAGAAAGATGGACGATGTAGACAAGTGAGTTAGCGTTGGAGTTTATTTATATAAACCGTAATTCATATTTTTTTGCATATTCAGGTCAGCACAAATTGGCACACTTAAGAAAACGAAGGCGCTGAAAGTACTTGATGGCAAAACTGCGCAAAACCTTAGTATATTGCTTGGCGGAAGCTTGAAACACATGAACTACGAGGATATCAAAATTTGTTTACTGCGCTGCGATGAGAGCGTTTTAAGCGGGAGTGTGCTGGAACAACTAATACAAGTAAACCGTGAATTATCTTTCTAATTGCAGTTTAATGGCTTGTTTCTGCTTTTAGTATTTACCACCTGCCGACCAGCTTATGCAATTCAAACAGTTCAAAGAGCAGTACAAAGATTTAACTGAAGCAGAGCAATTTTGTGTGAAAATGTCGGAGATAAAACGCTTACTGCCGCGGTTAAAGTCATTAAGTTTTCGGCAAAACTATCAAGAGATCGTGAGCGACATTAAGCCAGAAATTGTGTCGGCAACCGCCGCGTGCCAAGAAGTTAAGAAGAGCAAAAAGTTTGCGAAACTCTTGGAGTTAATTTTGCTTCTAGGAAACTACATGAATACGGGTTCACGTAATGCTCAAGCGTTTGGTTTCGAAATCAGTTTTCTGACTAAACTCACCGGCACGAAAGACATTGAGAACAAGCAAACGCTACTGCATTATATTGTTTTCACAGTGGAACAGAAGTTCCCCGAGTTGTTGCATTTCATGGATGAAATGCCTCATATTGATGGGTATGTCTTCAATTTTATTATGGTCCATATGTTCTAAGTATTTTATTTCATTACAGTGCTAGTCGTGTGTCCTTTGACACAATACAAAAATCGCTCAATCAAATGGACAAGGATATCAAGAATTTAGAAAATGATATAAAGAACAATCGTATACCACAGTGCGATGACGATAAATTCATCGACGTTATGGAGAAGTTTGCAGGCGAAGCGCGCGAACAATGCGACGTACTGCAGAACATGTTTAAGAAGATGGAAGGCCTCTTCAGTGATCTCGCCGAGTATTATGTGTTTGACAAACAAAAGTACACATTAGAGGAATTCTTCATGGATTTGAAGACGTTCAAAGACATGTTTATTGAGGCAAAGCGTGATAATGAACGCGAGCGTGAAGTAGTGGAAAAGAACCAGCGCGCAAAAGAAGCACGACGAAAGGCTGAACAGGAAAAGCAGGAGCGGGCGCGCAAGAAAGCTCTAATTGACATGAACCCATCGGAAACGCAAGAAGGCGTGATGGACAGTCTTCTTGAGGCTCTACATACCGGAAGCGCTTTCAGTAGAGAGCAACGTCGCCAACGAGCGCCACGTCTTGCGGGTGCTGATCGAAGAGCTCAATTAATTCGGTCACGATCGAGAACTAATGTGCTTCAAGGTGCTAATCGAGACCTGCGTGAAATAATTGCATCGTGATTATTGTATCTACATTCCTCCATTGCTTCCAAGCTTTTTATCTAATCTATAAGGATAACTTTGATACGCTTAATATACGTATATTTTTGATGCATCAAGTGATTTAAGTCGCAACATATGAATGGAGGACAATTAATTAATATTTGTAAATTTTGAGACATTTATTTTACAAAAGCATTGTACATACATTTAAGTAATAAACAACTACTTTTTAAATCGTTGAGAGAATGGCCCAAGTTAGCAGCTTACTACGGTGTCAGTTCGAGGGCGCCAGGAGTATCAAACTCATTGAAATAGTCGCAAAAGTTTTTGAGCGGTAAGTACGTAACTAGCATTTTTACGCGCAATGTATGTGAAAGAATGATTTATTATAATTTAAACAAAAAAGTTGTGAGAGCGCATGAATGAGGTATATTTTACATTCCTGAAGCACTAGAACGTGGGATTAATATGGCAGTCGTTATTTAAATGTCGTTCGAAGCAATTTTGCTGCATCGGAACGCAATGGCCCCAATGCGTATGCATAGTTTTAAAGAACGCGGGCATCACGACGCAAATACAAGTTGCGTGCCGCATGCTTATGCTCAGTGTACAGGCCGCTGAGAATGTATTTCAATACAAGCACGATACCGGCGACGCGCCTGCCGCCGCCGCCGACGAGAGTCGCGTCGCGGTGCGGCAAATGCGGCCGCATCAGTTCAGTCGTGAGCGTCGCGACGCGTACCGCCTCCGTTTGCGCTCCGCCGAATAATGCACGTGCGTGTATGTGTGTGGATGCGTGCAGAATTTTTTTAAGGTGCAACAACACCGGTCCCATCGACAACGAAGTGCTCTCCAAGTGTAGCGCTCGACACAAAAGAGCGCGGTGCGAAGGAGCAGCAGTAGCAACAGTAGCGCATTAATTGACAAATCGAAGACAGCAACGACGGGGGTTAAGAGAGTTTACTCCACTTCATTGCGGCGAACGATGAGAATGGGAAGCACCGCAATGAACTCAATTAGTGTCGCTTCGCATGCAACTAACTAAATTCCAATTCGTGCGCGGACACTCACTGCTATGGCCGCAAGTCGTCGTCGCGACGCCGCTATCAACACATTTGGATTGCTCGCACCAGTAGCAGTATTATTAAGTCGTTTTATGCGGGCGGCTCGCGCGCAGATCCTATCGGCCGTCGCAGGCACACAAAGGACGTCCTCGTCGTCGTCGTCACGATCAGGAGGATCAGCTGCAGCGAACGATCCCAGAGCGTTATTCTCGCTCAGCTGCTTGCTGACGTCCGAGCGCCCAACGCTTCTTGCGATCGCACGCCGATCGCGTTCAGCTGCTGCGGAAAACAATCCTCTGTAGAAGCAAACAATTGAGAATTATTCGACTCTACATATATGCCTGGCGCCACCACACATATGCTTGCTACACACCCATATTATTATTATTAGTGCGAACCAAAGCTACGTAAGCAACCAATACATTTCGACCGAGAAAGACCATTTACGTAAATAAACAATTAAGATACACGGACATACTACACACACTCACACACAACACCCGAGAGAAACACATACGACCGTAGGAGCTTTTCATAAACTTAAGGATTTTTATACACCGGCTTTTATAACTTTACGGAACCAGAACAAATAATCAGCAAAACAAACGAACCATCGCCAATGAGGAGAAGGATACTGTTACAAATTACCACCGTCAGTCTTACCCTCTCTCAACAATTACCAAGATTAGCACGTAAATAGCATCAGCCTAATTAGCAAACTACGACGTTATTATATATACATAAAGCAGAAGAATTATATATTATATAAAGATATATATATTCTACGGATAGCAAACAAGCATTAATAGTCGTTAAGTCAAAAGGGAGTCACAATTTGCCTTATAAAGTCGCCTTATTTTTCGACACCAACTAAATAAGACCTATGAAACAAAGCAACGCAGGACGAATGTAACAGCAACCAAACAACAAGTTACCTACCTAGCAACATAAACAAGCAACTTATAACTCTACCATACAAACAATTGGAGGATCATATCGAAGCTCCGTGGCGAGCGCAAAAGAATATAACACATACTCATATTTGAAATCACGAATAATAATTATTATAAAGCTTTATACCCCCCTTAAAACAAGGACCTTCTAGCAGCTTTACTAGAAACCAAGCAGGCATTAAATTAGAGGAGAAGGACACGATGATGATGAATGGATGATACAATTACCGTGTGATATTTTACTGCATATTTATGAAGCAAGCGTAAAACATATATAAAGCTATCAATGAATAAAAACCAAACAAGTTCCGCGCAATCATCAATCCTTTTACCTATCGAGAACAACGTTTTTACCTACTACAAGCTGCAACAATAATTAATTATATACATAACTAGTACGTAATTCAATTCAATAATAATTTCTAAGTCACACGCTTACTAGATATGACTAATTATCGAGACAGAGAGAGTGATGCTTCCACATTGAATAGTTGTTAATTTAATTGGACAACTCAGCCGAGTTGATCGCCTACGAGTGAGTACAAAGTGACGATTCATTCCGAACTCAACTCAATTGATTAGAGAACACAACGAATTTTTCATGGTGACTAATAAACTATTACAACTTGTCAATATCTATGAGTCGAGAAGTTGAGATTAAACTCCGTGTCACTGACCATTTTACTTTCGCTGTGAGCGACAAGACTACTACTACTACTGCTAGTACTAGATAGTTGGAAAGTCGAAGAAAGTGTGTATAGAGTGAATAGGAACAACGTGGACGAGAAACGAACACAGTGTACTGCGAGTACGAAGTTTACCGCCACGTTATCCTTTCTTCGATTTGCAAGTGGTGCATAGTGGTTTAGTATGCCGGTGCGCAGGGGCCTCGTGGCGCCCAGGACAACGCTCATCGAGACAATCATTCGCAAGTTCGATACAGACAGTAAGTGCATTCTTTGTTTATGATTGTTTAATTTCCAAGTATCCAACAAACCTCGATTGTTTAACTTTAAACACGCGGGGTGTAGTATAGGATTTCAAGTAAGCAAACAAATCGCAGAAAAAGGCTTTTGTGAAACAATTGCATTGTAAACGTCATATGAATGTCAGACCACATAGTGATGGAATGTTTTAGGTTCAAGTTTTTTTCGGGTTCTCCTATTTTGTCGTTTTCGTCCTATGCTTTCTCCTTATGCGTGCCAAACGCTTTTTCCTCCGCGGGGCGCTGCACTGGAATTGCTGATTGTATCGGAAAGTGTGAATTTTCGGTGAGTGACGTGCGAGCATGTGGGGGGTGGCTGTGGATGCAATGGCCGGGGGGTCTGTATGTATGCGGCGGCAATACGGGTTATTGACCCTTCTCGCGCACGCCGCCAACTTGCCGTCTTCATCCGTCGCTCGCAATCCTTTCGGCCGGTGTGTGTGCGCACTGCTTCCTCGTTGCGTCTCTTTCGCTCGATTTGCCGCCACCGGGGCAGCGTTGCTACCATCGCTCTACTGCCGTCGCCGACATCAACAACGATCCACAGCTATTGAGTTCTGCAGTCAGATTCAACAATTGATTACGCGCCGTGAAAACGCTTTGCATCAATGACGCAACAATGTGCTCCTTGATACAACAACGTGCTCGAAGAACTCGTTAGGGATGGAAAAATGAGACAAATTTACCCATTTCCTAAATGGTTGGAAATTTCATTTTTTATTTGGAGATTGAAGCAAATTATTAATTAGATGAGCAACTAGAAATGCTTTGTTCATTCATACATTTCAAAATGATTAATTTTCAGCACGGTACAAGTTGCAAACTCTCATTATCATCATCATCATCACGCAGTGTTGTTGTTGTTGTTGTTGCTGGTGGTGAAACGATAGTTACAATTAATTCACTAACGCGACTTGATGCTAATGACATTCATTCTTCAGTTACGCGCTGCGCATGTTGCGCCAACATAAGTTATGCTAATACTATGTAAGCGAGGCAGCGGAGGCGGCTGAATGATACACACTTGCGTCTTACAAACGGCCGTAACCTTCGTCAAGAAGACGGTGTGATTTCCCCAGTGATGAAACGTGTTTTGTTCGCGCCTCCAACAACTACTGCGAGTAAAGCCTAAAACGTGTAATCAAGACGCGCGCGCATAGTTCAAGCACAACAAGGTACTATTCATGTATTCGCACGCTTATAAGCGAGACGTTAGAGTACGTAATTTGCGTAGAGGGCGCGAAATTGCGGCGTAAATTAAATATTTTACAATTTCATATGGTACACAACCCCCATGCCGCTTTGCCGCCGAGCATATGTAATTTTTATGATAACGCTTCGCGCAAAGTTTGGAAAAAGTGTAGAGGGTTGTACAAGTTTTCGGTTGCAGAGCATATGATGCCGAACATGCATGCATTATTTAGCACGTGCTGTCGACTTGTTTGCCGCTTCGGTTGATCGGTGGGCTATTGTGGCTCAAGTAGATTTCCACGTGGAATTACGCGTCCTGTTTCAAATGGCCAGCCGCAGCCGCGTTGTCCAGATTTATTTTTTGCAATGTTTA
>JARJDV010011948.1:0-60806 GCA_030264675.1 Anaulacaspis nigra | reverse complement strand
TTACTTTCATCTGCGTGTAGTCCTTCAACGCCATTCGCATATTTTTGATCCGCATATAAAAAATGCGGATAAGATACCAATCCTGGAATTCCTAAGCAAGGATATACATCCATTGTGCCATCCATAAAGTTGTTCTTTTCCCCATCAAGTCCTCGTGTAAAATCTGAGGAATAACAGGTTGTTTCTGTTGATTCCTCATCATCAGGCCTGAATATTTTGCTGCTTAAGCCATATTTAAATACCCCAATATCCTTGTACTGCTCTTTACCCTGATAACTTAAAGTTAGGGATCTGGAACATTTGAAATTATATAAGCACAACTCATATGCGGCGCCACAGAGAGAACGCATTCATTGTTTGATTTTCATCTGTTTTCATAAACACATTTCGTGTCCGGCGTGAACAGTAGAAAGTAGCTAATCACGTTTCGATTATGATAATAGTTTTTTAAGTTCTAATATAAGCTTAAAGTGACTTAAGATGAGCGTAAGAGTAACACGTAGTAATCCTACCGGTGCGAAAGTACGGCAAGATGCAATTACATCGGAGCCGCCTGTAAAGAAGGCAAAAATGGCGGGAAGAGGCAGGCCAGCCAAGCCGAAACCGGCAAAGGTTATTGATGATAACAACACTGAAAATGGTACCGTGACTGATACCAAAGGTGAGTCTACAGCTGCATGTAATATAAATGGGTCGCATGATGAAACTAGTTATAAAGCACTTATGAAAAAGGGAAGAGGTTGCCCACCTAAGAGCAAGGACCAGTTAAAGACTATTACAAATAATAATTCAGAAAACATTATTCTTCTTGATATTACAGACAAGCCAGTCTTTATGACTATATTAAAAACTGAAGAAGTTGATAACACTGCCAAAAAACTATTACCTGGGAAGAGGACAAAAACAGCAAAGGGCAGGACACTAGCAAAGGAACCTTCAACATCCATTATAAAGAACAGTGTTGATATTCAAACTACAGATAGTAAAAATACAAAGAAAAAGTTGCAAAGTGTTGTAGCAGATAACAACTCAGACAGTGACACTGCCAATTATAGTTCTGATAAAGAAGAAGTATCTGCAAAAGAGACTAAACTAGGTAAAAAAGGCAGACCTCCAAAGAAACAAAAATCTCCAATATCAGATGATAACTCAGAAATTGGAAATACTGCTAAAACAATCTATGACTTTTCAGTCAACAATATCAAGGGTGAGCTGGTACCTCTGAGCAAATATAAAGGAAATGTGTGCCTTATCGTTAACGTTGCTTCACGGTGCGGTCATACGAAAAGCAACTATGAACAACTTGTACAGTTGCATAAACAATATGCAGAGGCTAAGGGCTTAAAAATACTTGCATTCCCATGTAATCAATTTGCGAAACAAGAACCAGGAAGCCCAGAAACCATTTGCAAATTTGTTAAGAAATATGCAGTAGAATTTGAAATGTTTGATAAAGTGAATGTGAATGGTCCCAATGCAGATCCATTATTTAAGTACCTATGTTCCAAATTAGTAGATCCAAAAACCAAGGCAAATACTATAAAATGGAACTTTGCTAAATTTATTATTAATAAGGAAGGAATTCCTGTTGAAAGATTTGTTTCAAGCACCAAGCCATTAACTTTAGTGAATACACTTGAAAAATATTGGTGATTGGTTACTTGGGTTGTGTTAAAGATGAAATTATTATAATGATTGATAATACAAATATGTAAAATTGAATAAATATCATAGCGCCGCATTGTATTATTTCGTAGTATTATTAGTTGTAGTTTCCTGCTGAGAGGTCAAACTCTAGCTTGTTTATTTATAGAAGAAACGTCAGGCGGTTTTTGTACTTTGATTTGTATTATATGTGTACTCGATGACTAAATTGTCGAATTGAAAAAGATAACAGCCGGCAATGGCGATAAAATGACTTGCATTTAGTTCACTTGAAGGTATTGATTTGTACACATATAAATTCGTAAAAATTGTCGTATACCATTCAAGCTATATAATTAACAAGCGTACGGTTAGTAATGTATTTACTACGCAGTGTGCATTTGCTTAACTTCGCGGCGCTGTCTCTACCTTTGCTACGTCCGATATCAGCAAAGGGTGAATCATTTTTTGCTAGTTGTTCGTCGGCATCTGATACGTGCAAGTCTCCAGAAAAGTGCGACATGGCTGAGATACAAAATCCGTCAAATCCAAAAGAAGCTTCTTCGATTTACGACTTCCAAGCACGTGATATCAAAGGCAATGTGATCTCCTTAGAGAAATATAAGGGACATGTATGTATTATCGTAAACGTCGCATCCCAGTGCGGATACACCAAAAATAACTACGCAGAACTTCAAGAGTTGTACGAAAAATACGGAGACTCGAAAGGCCTGCGCATCTTAGCATTCCCATGCAATCAATTTGGAGGTCAAGAATCAGGCACAAATGAAGAGATTTGCCAGTTTGTCTCCAAGAAAAATGTTACATTTGACATGTTTGATAAAATTGATGTGAATGGAGGCAATGCTCATCCATTGTACACATACTTGAAGCACAAGCAGGGAGGCACCCTGGGAGATTTTATCAAGTGGAATTTCACAAAGTTTGTTATTGACAAAAATGGTCAGCCAGTGGAACGACATGGGCCAAACACTGATCCTAAAGATATGGTGAAATCACTTGAGAAATTTATGGACGCTTAAGATGTTGTTGGCCGTAATATGGAGAATCACAATTTTATATTTGTATTGTCAACTTTAGCATAGCATCGTTAATGTTTTCAAAATCATTTAGAAATATAGTGAATTGCAAATTTGAAGTTCTTGACGAGATCATAGAATCCAAAACATGACTCGTCAACAAAAATAAAGATATGTGCACATGTCACAGGGGGCGCTAGCATTATTTCCAAACCTGTTGTACAACTCTCCATTTATCTTCCATGCAGGTTTATTATTGTTATTCGAAATTTTTAACGTTGAGTCAGTAGTGTTAAGTTTGTGGTGCTTGGTTGTGTAGCAATATCAGTGATTAATAATTATGGAAATACGCGTAGACTGTAAGTACATTATTCTTTTATACAAGTGATCACCAATTGTTGTCAATAACTTGCAAATACTTTTATCGTAATGGACATGCAAGTTTTCCATTAAAAATTTAGTTGTGGAATCGTAACCTTTTGTGCCCGGATAACAGTCATCCAGGAATTAATATTTAACGCTATTGATTTTTATATGCACGTTAACGAACACACCTAATGAAACTTTTAAGTTCTGCATGTTATCATTAATTTCATTCGAGACATACATAATAAATGCGTCACCAATTACATTGGTTAAATATGGGAGTAACCAGATGTTCAAGCGTTAAATGTAAAATTCATAGTCACTCACCTACACACATCGGTGGAATATACTTTAAAGTCTTTGTCTTCTTCAAAATAAGGTGGAAATAGAGTGACATCCTGACCTTCTATTTTGTTGCAATGGCTTTTTCCACCTTTCCAAACTTTTGTATATTCCATGCCATTCCATCTATGCACTTGTCCTAATTTTGAGATATCATTTTGCCCCGTATTCACTAAATATTGCCCATCATGTGAATTGTTTTTCTGGAAAACCAATATAGTGTAAATCAATAGTTCTTGATTGACACACATTTATTTCTCTTACAAATGCAAACATGCTAAAACTCATTGAGAGGTCATCATGATACGTAATCACTTTCCTATTGAGTAGCAATACAACCAAGCAAACCATTTTAGCCATGGTGTTTTCCCTTTCGGGGACACAGAACGGCGTACCCTCAAATAGAAAATTGCGGACGCGTAATTCGGTGAAGAGATTAGTATCTTGTGTAACAAATGGAAGTATTTCATCTATAGGTAAAATGTCGATAATCGATGCACGCGAATTCTCAAGGATCTGGTATAGGCCAATGACAAGAAAGTTGAGCGATAAAAATTTGTCATCCAGACTTAAGTCTTTTGAAGTACGGTCCGGGTCGAATTCAAACAATTGATTTTGATAATACGATACGTATTCATCGTCCAACCTTACGATATCATACTTTTTGCGAAAATTTCTAGAATATGTGAACGCATTTTAGTTAATATAAGTATTTAATTTTGTCAGACAAATATATGTTACTTATATATGTAGGGCCCCCTTTCAACGAGTTGCGGTTTAGCTCCATTTTCAATAATATCTTTCTGATTGATGACATTAAAAAAATAAATATTCAGATCAAGCGGAAATGGAAGCTCCTCAAATCTGTCCCACGCTTCAGAGTCTTCCTCCAACACGAGATACTTTAAAAGTTATAATTTCAGTCAAGATAATGTCCCGACTCAGTTTCAATCTACTCACTTTCGCAATGATACTCTCAATAATTAGAGGGATGCCCACCAAAGCTAGAATTAAAGACGCAACAGTAAGAACACCACCAATTATTGCAAACCACAAAAGACGTCGTTTACGAGTTCTAAGCGAACTGAACATTGTGTATACTCTCGTTCGGCCGGTGGAATGCACTGGTGTAATTGGACACTTGTTGAATTTCTCACCTGCAAGTTAATTGTTATTTTATCTGTCTGGTTTTAATACATTGCCGAACTTTGCTATTTACGTTCAATCCAATTAGATGCTGATAGATTACGACATTTTTTGAGAGTTGCGACATGTAATTAGCTATATCCTCAATGCTTATTTGATAGCAACAAATATCATTTTGGTTTTATTACTTCGATATAATGTATATATTTATACTGGAGTAACATTACAATTGTTTAAGTATAAATAGGGGCAATAATAAAATAAATTTGTTAAAATATTATGATTTTTAATCCTGCACGAGATACGTTGAGCCTGCACGGTATTATTCATACATACAACAACACACATCCTTCAAGTCTAATTTGGATGCAAGTTTGTGCACTTCGTACAGAATATATCGGCTTTTCGAAGATTAGATATACAGTACTTGATTATTATTAACAATATTAACAATAATCTATGAATTATGTACAACATGAAATGTAGAGTTAATCGTAATATTGATTTGAAATTGCGATTATAAGTAAATATAGATGTTGCTAGATAATAATCGCGTTTGAAGGTTGGGTTTGCTCTGTGTGAAAATGTCTTCAATTTCATATTGTAAAAGTAAAAAAATATACATCATATATTTGTAAAAATAAGAATAATCGTGACGGTTTGATGAACATAATGCGTAACAATTCGGATGAAGAAATGAATGACTTAATTGATCGAATTTCTACGATGATGAGAATTAAGAACATATTGCATGATTTTACGGACTACATCTGGCCCGCACTTTCCTAAATAGATTATCAACAATTATTGGTTAAATTAACTCTTGTGCTCGCAATGATTAAGAATAATTTAAATATACATTTGACAATAAAAAATAGTATAAGGTATAAAATACAGACACAGCTATACAGGACACAACACAACTTGTGCCTTCGTCAAACAATCGACAAGCAAACAGTTCCTCTCACACCTATGTATACATATATAAATATTACTTTAGTCATTAATTTTGTGTTAATTAATAGTCTATAACGAGATCACAAGAACCCAAATTGACACAACCATCATATTATTTAGCGCATTTCAAATTCGTTTAGCGGCTGTTGACCTCATTTACGCTTTACTCCTCGTATGTACATTTATCTTTCCAATAAAAATGAATTCTTTGTGCAATATCACTTTTTCCGTACAGCATTCGTCCATTCACACACCACAAGTTAACAAGTTAATTAATTAAGTTACAAGTTTTTCGGAGACCGACAAAGTAGAAAGTAATTTAATATTGTAGCTCGGCTTCCCGTCTTTAAAGATAAATTAATAAATTATGGCGAAGCTATTGAAGCTACGTTTGTATAAAGTCCCCACTCTTTCCTAGTACAGATTTCATTTCGAAATCGTAGCCTAACAATAAGTCGCAAGCGATTCATGATTGATTCGTTCTCTCTGCCATCATCTGCTTGCAAAAACAACAATTTAAATTATCTAACGTCTACTTATCATCCAATATTTTACCGTAGGAGCGAGCTTGGCTAACTGCTAACCGATCAAAAGTGTACTATAAATACATACCACATAAATAAATTAATTAGTTTACAACGCGTCGTTCGTACTTGTCACTTCTCCCTCGGATGTTTCGAACGTTTGCTCGCAATCGCCGATCTCACGACCATCAGTCTCAAGATCGGCGTCTGAATCCTCTGAGTCAGACGAATCCGAACTTGAGTTATCGAAATAACTACATTTCTCGTCAGGATCATAATAAAGTTCAGCGCCAGGAAAAATATATCGACTCGGTTGTATCAAATAATACGAATTGGGGGGCAAACGTTCAGTGATACTACGCTTTTGCTTAGGCTCCCAATAACCCTGCAGCATCTCGTTCGAGTGTGCCGGTTTCTCATCGGTGTCTTCTCCAGATGTGTGGAGAATATTTTTGAAAGAATGCTCCTCTTCCTCCTCAATTGAATTGCTCAGCGTTGTATCATCTCCAGACTCCTTATCGATTAAATCAGTGCTTGATAACTCAGATTCGAAGTGTGGTAGCAACGCGTCATTGTTTTCTCCTCTCCGAATCTCTCCATCGTGAATGGTTTCAACGTCCGTGAAATTCGAATTCTCGCCAATCCCCGAATCTCGCGCCGAATCCACTGACATGTGGCGTTCCTTAATTGACAACGATTTCTGTTTGCAGTTTATATCACATGTTTCGCTCTCGCAGTGGCAATCAGATTTATCTGTTGGCGTAAGCGGTGCCATTAGATGTAACGTTTCCTTTAACATTTCCGGCTCGTAGATGCTACCTTCCCAGCTATCACCCAATCTAAAAGCAGCTTTCATATAAGTACTTGCAAAAATAATATATTCAAGAGTTTTACATACAAGTGACAGAGATGGTTTATAATAACGTCGCAATCGCCAAGTAATTCTACATCAAAGTGGCAATGCGGTAGAGGTTCACGATTTATTAAAATCTGCGGCACATGGGCTGGAAGCGAACTGGGGATGAGAGCTACCGGTCGCACCTTCAGGGAACTGCCAATCACCATGAGCAGATCGCATTCAGTTTTATCGTCTGCCATCGCTTCGTGAAAGACATCAGGTAATCCTTCTCCAAAGAATACAATGTCTGGTTTCATAATACCAGCGGCTACCAACTCTCGTAATTCCCCTGGTTGCTCCTTCAAATCGGCTATTGAAATTGCTGCCCCTTCAATATCAGGACGACACTTTTCGCATACTGGAATGTTTTGTGACAAAACTGTGTCCCTTATTGCGTCCGCTGTAACTTTATGTCCACACTTGGTACAAGTTGCTGTTGCAAATGATCCGTGACATTCAATCACATTGTCGATGTCTGCTTCCTTCTCTAATGTATCTATATTTTGTGTGTAATTTCGCAACAATTTGTCGTGTGCCTCTAGATCCTTAATGAAACGGTGACACGGACTCGGTTTAAACTTTCCGGGATATATATCCCGAGCGAATCTATAGAATGGACGGGGATCTTGGCTAAAATAGGCAATATCGAACATCGCATGCGGATCCGGCAAGTCTGGAAAATCGATTGCAAGTCGAGAATAAATTCCATCACGAGACCTAAAATCCGGGATTCCGCAAGATACCGATACTCCCGCGCCTGTCAATACAATAATTTTCTTGGATCCTTTTAGTAAACGCACAATATCGTCAAGTGTGTTTACGTGTCTCAATTTGTGCCTTTTTGGTGGTTCACCCAACATGTTGACAATCAGTTTCCATAATGTTACATCATCAACAAATTGTGGTATGTGATGGACTTCAACGCCCAAATCTGATAGAAGTGAACGCGGATCCACACCATTATGAATTTGCTTCTGTACCTATGTTGATACCGCACAACGTTAATTCATTGACTTAAATTATAATAACCTATCAAAGTTTTGAAACATACCCAAGCCATTGGTTTCCAATCTTGACCAGACAAATCAGACAGACCACTTAGTTCACTGATTGTTGATGCATTATCATCTTCAATGCTATCTTGTGAAATATCAGGAAGCGTTGGTGTGTGATTCAAGCAATCGTCCAAATGATGTGACGGTGAAGCATTTGATTCCATCGTGGATGCTTGATAACCTGAATCACAATCCAACGGTATGCCTAGGAAGATATTTTCGATGAATACAAACTGTTTATAACAAATGTGAGGTTATGACTCGTAGGTAGCCTGGTCGTTAACACATTCATCAAAGCACAGCGGGCTAAATTTTAAAAGGAGACTATTATTTGTAAGGCAGCATATTAGAAAATACACTAAATAAGAACGTCGAATTACTCAGTACTTATCAAAAGATTTATTAGATTTCACTATTTCATTCAAGTTTCAAAACATTGCAATGTCAAACTTCGGCTGCTTCCGCTGCGAGCATGGTCGAACATTATTGGACCCGCAATAGCACGATGATCCGATCGCGATTGATTTGCGCCATTGGAATAATAATAATAATACAAATTACTTTCATTTGAACTACTATCATCGGAACTCTGTAGGCAGCAAATAATTAAATTTAAATTGTTTGCCCGGGAATGCTATTGCCTACGCAATCTTCTTTGCCACGCCTACCAATATGTCTGCCGACGTCCTCACAATCGCTTTGTTGGGCACTCGCATACGTGAACGCCATATTGGTTCTCAGGAATTGTGCGGCCTAAATCGGGAATGAACATATTTTGCAAAAATTACCTTTAACTGGGTCTGCGGAGACGCTTATCGAACCAGGGATGCCGGGAAATTCACCGTCAAAACGCGTCACCTCATCATCCGACGCACTTGTGTCCAATTTTAGGCGTTTCACATTAGATCCGTGTTCCAGACCATCCGAATAGGAAGCCATTTTTGACACGAATAAGTTGTCGTCGGCAAGAGAACGTGAACGGCGCGCATGCAGTCAGCGGAAGCAGATGTCGCTGTCTGTACAAATTAAACACTGTTGTCACAGAAATATCTTTCAAATTTTCGAAATACGCTATTAGGCAATAAATGCATGATATGGAAAGCATTTTATAATTGTTTAATATGAAATCATAATATTGCATTATTCTATATGTATTCAATTAACTTCATTCAGAAGAACATTATGATTTGATGTAGGAATGTGATATTTCTAAATGGCAACGTCCGATAGTCTTTTTGCGCATGCGTTCAATCCCTTGCTCATTCTCCACACGGAGGCTACAAATCTACTCAAGTGTGCTACGTCCTGAGTAGACATTTACAGTATTAAAATAAATTTCCGAAATTAGTCGTATATTGTGTGCATTGGAAAGCGTTGCTATTGTTGACGGTGAATTTAAACTTTTAACATGCCCAAGAATAAAGGTACGTTCTATGTAAATTTTGTTTAATAATGTGATGTTAACCTTGTTTTTTCATAAGTGTAAAACATTGCCAGAGTGTGCAGATTATCGTACAATCCATTAAATATTATTTTAGGAAAGGGAGGTAAAAATCGCCGTAGGGGAAAGAATGAAAATGAAACCGAGAAGCGTGAACTTGTGTTCAAAGAAGATGGACAAGAGTATGCACAGGTAACAAAAATGTTGGGCAATGGTAGATTGGAAGCTATGTGTTTTGATGGAGTAAAACGATTGTGTCATATACGTGGTAAACTTCGTAAAAAAGTCTGGATCAATCAAGGGGATATTATTCTCATTGGCTTGCGTGACTATCAGGATGCCAAGGCTGATGTTATCTTAAAATATACACCAGATGAGGCAAGAAATTTAAAAACTTATGGTGAATTCCCAGAGACAGTGCGTATTAATGAAACTGTCACATTCGTTGAAGATGGACTTGATGAGGATATTGAGTTTGGTGATGATATTAGTTCAGCAGATGAGGCAGATCCAGTTGATGGTGTAAGTATTCCTTTCTATTTATCCTTCCAAAATATTATGATAATACTTAAAACCCTCTTAATATTTCAGATATGATGTCAATTTTGTCATGTAAATATATTGTTACAATGTGCGCGGGGCACACTATTAAGATCTATAAAATTAACAATACCATTTGCAAGAACATCAGCAACAACAAATGTCATTTCCGTAGATTACACAATTCTATATACTTATTTTTCTTCTTATTGCCTGTAACCAATTTATTTGGTACTCATTTTACTTATGACTTGATGACAAAATATCAACCCAAGCAGCTGCTGAATGCACTGAAACATACTTGTGTACATTCATCTCAAATTATGTGTACTAGAGTAATTATGCTTTCTTTATATTTCTATAATACATATTATTTATCATTTCCTAACGATTCGTTAAGAAAATGCGAATATTTTTGCAGCGCTGTGTAGGCAATTTATGAAAGGTAGTTCTGAGAAGCGTTGCTTGTATTATATTTGTTTTGTTAGGATTTTTAATTATTACTATATTGAGAATGAAAATAGTAATATCAAAATGTGGATTCTTTATTTAGTTTACCCGAAATGCTTGAATTCTAGAGAATTTTGAAATCGGTTCGGCGGTTTATTGGGTTTTATACTGTTTTTGTACAAGCACAACGTAAAGAGGTCGCTGGCGAAAATATGCAACGTCTTAGTTACTAACTAGTGATATAGCGGGTCTCATCCGTTGAGTATCATTCTTGGATTCACGTTTCAGTGCTTTTACTAAAAAACGCTATTATTAATTTATATGCTTATTAATTCTAATCCTGAAAAATGTCATCAACTTCACAAAAGCATCGCAATTTTGTGGCTGAACCCATGGGTGAGAAGGATGTTACCGATTTGGCGGGTGTTGGAGATGTGCTTGGGAAACGGTTGTCTTCCGCCGGTTTTGATAAGGTTAGAAAGATTCATTCTCGTGTGTTTGTCTCTATATTAGTTTATTCTAGGCCTATGTGGTCCTTGGTCAATTCCTAGTGCTAAAGAAGAATAAAGAGCTCTTTCAAGAGTGGATGAAGGATACATGTCAAGCAAATTCAAAGCAATCTGCTGATTGTTATCAGTGTCTAAATGATTGGTGTGAAGAGTTTATGTAAATAGTGTGGCTTTTATATGGGTGACTTTATGCCTTAAATGAATAATTGTTAAATGTATTTTTATATCTTTAAATCAAGATTATACTAATTATCTTAAGACTTTTATAAATTGAATTATCACAACAGTAACAATTTATATTTACATAAGTAAAGAACAATTTTTGTTTCTACGTGGATTAACGTTTTACGCCAAAATGACAAAGTATTTACCCCTTACTTCACAGAATATGCTTATCTAATAGAACATATTTGACATTGAGTCATAATTATCCAGAGCCAATCTATGTTCCTCACCTTAACATAACCTTATCAAAAATGTCAACATTTAAGTTGGTTGGTGGTGATTTGATACCTTTGATAGGATGTAAGTACAGTAATTTTGCTTTTGTCTCACTACGTAATTAAAACTTGCTGTAAAAAGTTGGAACATATAGGATTCGTGGACGTGCTCTAATCAAGGAAGTGCTTGATTATGCCCTGGCAGCTGGTTACAGGTTGATTGATAGTGCTGTTGTTTATGGCAATGAAGAAGATATAGGTGAAGCGTTAAAAGATCTATTACCAAAATATCAGCTTAAAAGACAAGATATTTTTGTTACAAGCAAGTTACGTATGGCTACAATTAATTATTATTGCTATTTCATTTAAGTAATTGTGTTTTAGCACCAAATTTGCAAGGAGATGTTAATGCAATTTTAGGTGTTATAAAGTCTAGTTTGGAGAAGTTGCAGGTGTCTTATATTGATTTATATTTAATTCATTGGCCTGGTCAGCAAGGTGCAAGTCCACATAAACAAGATAATGGTTCTGTCAGAGATAGGACATGGCAAGCTCTGGTTGAGGCAAAGAAGAGAGAATGGGTAAAAAATATTGGTGTTTCCAACTACACTGTCCCACATTTACAAGAATTATTGAATAATTGTCATGGGGTTGTGCCAGCAGTAAATCAGGTAAATTTCAAAAATAAACAGGCTTGTCAATTTTCATTGAAGTGATCAAATTATAGGTGGAATGGCATCCTTATTGGCATCAAATCAGATTAAAGGAGCTTTGTGATGCAAATAATATATTTTTGCAAGCTTATTGTAGCTTGGGTGGCACATCAGATGCTCATATATTGTTAAGTGATGCAACACTAACCCAAATTGCAATAGAATTGAATCAGCCACCAGCAGCAATTTTACTTAAATGGGCATTACAACAAAATATTGGTGTTATTCCAAAATCACTTAAAAGGCCTCATATTGAATCAAATATTAAGTTAGATTTTACACTTTCTGATGAGGATATGCTAGCTCTGAATAATTTAAATCAAGTAAAATTTGCTTGGGATCCTGAAGTAGTATCCTAATGTTATTTTAATTATATATTTAAATATTAGACATATGGATCATTAATAATTGCAAAAATTTCATTGAATTGTTAAAACGCGTCGAATAAACAAACAAATCCGTAAACATTTGCTATACTGAGCGTATCTCTTGTTATCTCCACTTTGACATAACCTTTCAAAATATGTCTACATTTACGTTAATAGGTGGTGATTTGATGCCTATGATAGGGTGTAAGTACAATATTTCTTGCGTTTGTCTTACTGAATAATTAAACTATACTGTAATAAGTTGGAACATATTTAATCCATGGACGCGGTATTATAAAAGAAGTGCTTGATTATGCCCTGGGAGCTGGTTACAGACTAATTGATTCTGCAGTTGCATATGGGAATGAAGAAGATATTGGTGAGGCATTGAAAGATCTCTTACCAAAACATCAGCTTGAAAGAAAAGATATTTTCATTACTAGCAAGTTACGTATGTATATAATTATTTATTCTTTATATAAAATCATCTAAGTGGATTTTAGCACCAAACTTACAAGGAGACATTAATGCAATCTTGGATGTTATAAAGTCTAGTTTAGAGAAGCTACAGGTATCATACATTGATTTGTATTTGATTCATTGGCCTGGACAGCAAGGTCCACAAAAGGAACCTAATAAGCCTGTTAGAGATAGGACATGGCAGGCATTAGTTGAAGCAAAAAAGAGAAAATGGCTAAAAAATATTGGGGTTTCCAATTATAGTGTATCACATTTGCAAGAGTTATTAAGTAATTTTCATGGTGTTATGCCAGCTGTTAATCAGGTTAATAATTGAACAAAGATATTGTATGTTTCACTCAGACATTGGTTCAATTATAGGTGGAATGCCATCCCTGTTGGCGCCAAGATAAGTTGAAGGACCTTTGTGATGCAAATAAGATATTACTGCAAGCATATTTCAGTTTAGGTGGGACATCAAATGGGCGTACTTTATTAAGCCATGACACTATAAAACAGGTATCAACTAAATTAAATCTGTCCCCAGCAGCAGTTCTGCTTAAATGGGCATTACAAAAAAATATTGCTATCATCCCAAAATCAGTCAAGAAAGCTCATATTGAATCAAATATTCACTTAAATTTTACTATTCCTAATGAGGATATGCAAGTTTTAAATAATTTAAAGCAAATGCGCCTAGCTGGGGATATTGAAGCTGTTAAATAATGAAATGTTCACTTGATAATATATTTAACTTAAAAAAAAACGGTTATGGATCCAAAAAAAATTTCAAAACTTTCAATAAATTGTTACAATACATTAAATAAAACAGGCAAGTGCACAGACGATGAGTGGACAGTTCTTTCAACAATAGTGCAGTCTGATTCAAGTAATAATTACACTGTTGTGGCATTGGGTACAGGTACAAAATGTATTGGAGCATCACAAATGTCTAATGATGGAATAATATTAAATGATTCACATGCAGAAGTTATTTGTCGTCGTGGATTTATGCTGTACTTATACCGGCAAATGAGTGAAAGTTTTGAAAATCGTCCAAGTATTATTGAGCAAATTAATGGAAAATTTCAACTTTGCAAGGACATTTACTTTCATATGTTTTCCACGTTAATGCCTTGCGGTGATGCATCAATATTTTCTAAAGAGAATGAAAATGAGGATTATGGAGATCCTGTTTGCGATCATGAAGATGAACGAATTACTAAAAGATGCAAAATAGATACACATCGAACGGGTGCAAAGTGTTTAGCTAATGACAGTAAAGTTGATGCAAAGTTACCAGGAATAGATTATCATATTCTTGGGGCTGTTCGTACAAAACCAGGCCGTGGTGATCCAACATTGTCGGCCTCTTGTAGTGATAAACTTGCAAAGTGGATTCATGTGGGAATTCAAGGAAATTTGATTTCCTTACTACTTACTAGACCAATTTATTTAACGAGCATAACAATAGGGAATGATATCTATGATAAAGATGCGTTAGAAAGAGCGTTGTACCTTCGATTTAGTAACAGGACTTGTACGTTCATTTCTCAAAAATATTATATGGTGATGCCGATATTATTTAATTGCACTGCTTATAAATTTGTTTCGCAAAGGGTGGGAAATAAGCAGCCTTGTCCATCCGGCATTATCTACATAAAAGACGAGTAAGTTTGTCATTCTATTATAGCTCTGACTTTTATTTAAATATGTTTATGCAGGAAAGTAGAAGTCACAGTTGACGGTTACAAACAAGGTGTCACGAAGAAATTGCGCGAAACTCGTAAAGGATGTGTAAATATTTGTAGGGTGGAACTTTTTAAGCGTTTTCAAGAAATTGTTTCTAAGTTGGATATAAAATTTGACGCTTCCTGTACTTATGGTGCCTTAAAATCAACAAGTGATTATTCAAAAGTTTGGAATAAACTGAAGGAAGATAAATTTCAGATTTGGCCTGTAAAAAATCAAAATTTACAAGAATTTACGATCGAATAGGTTTATTTAAAACTATTTTTATAAGAATGAATAAATACCTGTATCTGTATAAGAAATTGTTTAAGTTGTTTTGGCTTTGAAAGTAAGTTTGTAAATTGGGTAGTAACCGTTACGTTATTCAATCGCTAGTACGGACTATATACCTTGTGAATTATGAAAACAAATTCATTCTTGCACTAATCAGATTATTAAATTTCTCATTATCTATCAGTCATTAAAATATATCTTATTAATAAGTAGGTAATTTAAATAATTGGCGGTATGGAGCACCGCGTCCTCTGGGAATAATTGCTTGTATCAAACTGATTGTCATTGTTGACATTTTCTCCCCATCATGAGTATGAATTGTTGTCAAAAATCATAGGCATTGCCATTTTCTATTATTCGTGTGTCAGCTGTTTACATATTAAACTCGTGTAGTTCAGTTAGCCAGTTTCAGTGGCAATAAGTGTTTTCGCTTGTCCATCGAGTGCTTATGATTAATCACGTTGGTAAATGTGTTATTTTATGAGCAAACGTCAAGGAATGAACGTGGTGGTCATGGTGCTTCGTTCTTCATGGTTTACGTGCCCAGTACGATTGTTGTGAATTTTTATTTTGTGAACAATTAGTGAATAAGTAATAATAAGTGAATAAATAACTCGCGATGTGAGGTGCGACCTGCTTCTATTGGCCCTATATTTCTACCATAACGTCGGCAGCAAGTCGCAAAATAAATCATACACGGAAAAAATTACTGTGCTTTCAAGTGAAACGACTTCTTCGGAATGGTGCAGATGAGCAATCAGCAGCAACGTTACTCCAATATAATTTTATAAATTAACAACGTATGAAACAATTATTTTGCGCAAACACAGCCACTGCTTGTTAATACAATTTCTTTGGATGTATTGATACGTATTTGGTATGTAGTTTTAATGCATATTCTACCTCTATTTTACATTCTGATGTAGTCTGTACTAATGTTGCAAAACAGCAACAATTGTTTGCGCAATCAACTCGAATGCGCTCGTTTACTTTGATTTATGTACCTGTATAAGTTGTATTCGTCGGTGCATATTTTTCATAAGTTGAGTAATACTTTTGTACAATATGTTATGTTATTTCTGCAGGAAATCATGAGCAGTATCGCAAAGGAAGAGTACAGTTTGCTCACTGACTCAAAATATCGCATGTATACATCTGCTGTGGATAAAGCGTTGAAAAATTTCGAGTACACAGCAGAATGGGCCGATTTGATATCAGCCCTTGGAAAACTGAACAAAGTAAGTTATAAACATTTATGTATGACTGCAGATAATACCAGCATATGATCGAATGTGCATATATTAAAATTATTTTTATTTTCGCTATAGGTATTGAATAGCTATCAGAAATTTCCAATTACGCCTCGACGTATCAAAATTTGTAAACGTTTGGCACAATGTATGCATCCGGCTTTACCCTCTGGCGTCCACCTTAAAGCATTGGAAACTTATGATATAATGTTTAAGAGTATGGGCACCAATCGTTTGTCGGAAGAGCTCTTTATCTATGGTTCAGGTAAATATCGATATATTCTTTTAAGGTGATTACAGTATATGGGCGAAGTTAATCAGCCATTATTCACGTTGTAATTGTGTGCGTGTATCCAACTGATAACGTGAGCATTGTATTGGCGATTAAAATAATCTGCATATTAAAATTTCTAAATATGCCGTAAATAGAACGAATTTGTTAATTTAGTTATTGGATGACTAATGCAAGACTAAATATTTGTCGCTTTTTGCTTTCTACGTCGTGCAAGCATTGCATTATACTCGCGTGTTAACAAATTCGATGTATTTATGACGTTTGGATTTATTTACGTTAATACGTATAGAGGAAAGGAAAGGGTATTAATGTTACAACAAAATGTTGCAGGTCTGTTTCCCTTACTCGGCCATTCTGCAATGTTCATTCGGCCAACTTTGCTTCTTCTATATGAAACGCATTTTGTTCCTTTGGGCGTGCGTTTACGACCTGCACTTAGCGGATTTCTTAGTGGCTTGCTCCCTGGCTTGGAGCCAGGATCCGACCATTTTGATCGCACGAATTCGATCCTGGAAAACGTTTCCGAAGGTGTTGGTGCTGATTGGTTTTATACATGCATTTGGCAAAGCATTCGAAGCAACAGCCCTGTTCGTCTTCCAGCTATTAGTTATATTTTGGCGCACTACAATCGCAAAATGTCTATGGAAGATCAATTGTATTTAATGGGGCGCGATATCGACGTAATGGTAATTATTCGTCCTGACATAATCAATCGACCTGTAATTACACTCGCTTTAATCATGTTTTATTTACAGATATCAGGGTTGTGCGCTGCCGTTCAGGATGCAAGCGTATTAGTGCAAAGATCAGCGCTCGATTTATTGATGGTATGCTTTCCAATGTGGAACACGCAATTGCTGTATGCTGATATGGTACGGCTGGTAACAGCGGCATTGACGACGATTCTCCGCCGTGATATGTCACTAAACCGCCGATTGTATTCGTGGCTGTTGACCAGTGAGACGAAGCAGAATCGAGAGCGGAATGGAACTGAGTTGCAGGTGGAGGATGAAGATTCTGATACGGAAGAGCCTACCACGCCAACGATTGCAATCGATTTGCTGATGGAAGCAATTCGCATGATTCTCAAACAAGGTAGTGCCGAAATACCGCTGGACGTTAAACCATATCGGTTATTGACGTCGCTATTTGATAAGCCCCAAATTGGGCCGCTTATCTTGGATAACATTTTGTACGATGTGTTTCGGGCATTGTATGCGTCATGCTTGAATCTTCAGAAACATAAATCGGGGGTAACGCGATGTGTGAGCTTTAATGGTGATTTAACTAGTTTGAAAGGCGAGGGAAATGTTCTGAAGAAGGCGTTCTTAACTAAACATTGTCAAGAATTGACACGAAATGCCAATCTACTGTTTAATACTTTGCAAACTTATTATATCTGGTCATATATTGAGCGTCTGTTTGAAAAATCGGTCAGTTTGCATCACAAGCGGACGCATTATCTTGTGAATGAAATTGGTTTTGGCGAGCCAACTCTTTTAGAAATTTGCGTTCTGACTGATTTTCTGCTGGACATAATACCAATTGAAACCTATGCTGAAAATACAGTTGAAATTCTGCCAAATTTATTTACGAAGATTATTAATGTGATGCGGCACAATTTGAATATATTAACGCAGGAGGAAATTTTGGAAAGTCTCAAATTATGCTCGAAAATTTTGGGAAAGATTCAACCAGTTACGATATTACCAAAAATTTCGAAAATTGAACCTGTCATGGAGAAGGAAGAAGACAAAGTCGATAACGCTCTCAAAAATGGTTTAGAAAAAAGCAAATCAGATTCAAAAATTAATGAGAAAGCAAATAATGAATTAAGCATTGAGGACAATAGTCGGGAACGCTCGAACAGCAATCAAATGAAGAAAAACAAAACGAAGGACTCTCCGAAAATTGACAAGAAAACTAAATCAAAAAAATCAAAATCTAGTTCAAAATTATATGACTTGAAAAAAGAAGAGGATTCTGATGCTCCACCAGCATCGGTTACACCTGTTGAGAGAGAATTGGATGATATAGTAATTAAAGAGAAACCCGAAGAACCCGTTAAAATCGAGAATAAACATATTGTCATGTGCTTGGAAATATATAAATCTTTCTATGAAGAACTTTTAAAAGCATTTATTATGCAAGAACTAGATCCAAATTTATTTTTTAATACGCTGATTAAAGATTCAGCTGCAAATACTGCCGAAATAACAGATCTGCTGGAAAGTAGACTTTACAATCGACCTAAAACGTATTCCAAACAAACGAGATTAAAAATAGCGTGTAAACAAGACGATGGCGACTCCTCCGATATTTACGATAAATCAATTTTGGTGGCTTCTAATTTGCTGATTGAATTTGCTGCCTTTCCAAATATCTTGAATGAGGAGGATAGTAATCCTTTTCCACAGTGGTTGAAATTGCTTATTGGATGCGCATGTTCAGATAAAGGGGACAATAGTGTAAAAATAACATGCATGAATACTTTATTAAAACTGGTCAGTTTGACAAAGAGTCAGAGTGTTGAAAAACATTCCAATAATAACAACGTGGTCTTAATGGGGATTCTGGAGAATCGACATATTACTTATATTGAAGAAAGGACGATAGTGATGGAAGTAATGTGTAAGCTTTTATGGGAACTCCTTGGATACTTGAGCAATCAACATGAAATGATGTTGTGCGTAACTCTGCTTTATAGCATTCACAATGTGTTTGACACAAAGATGTTCGTTGAAAATGTTATAGGCGAATACTTAATAGATGAAAATTTGTGCACAGATTTCTTCAAGCGATTCTTTTTGCTGTGGCATCTGGGACGAGATTTAAATTTGAAAAATCCATCCGCGAGTAATACTGCACTACGAAATTTCGATAGGTCTTTGCTGAAAATTATGGACAATTTAAACAATTATGAAAAGCCAACTGTTCGGCTGCTATCTGAAACGTTTATAACGCATAGTTTGTTGCGGCATGATGTAGCGCGTATTATAAATCCATTATTCACGCGATTATTGACACCGGCAACGGCTCGAATTTCAATAAAATTCGTTAACATTGAAGACCATAATGATAGCCAGCATGGTAGTGAAGATGGAATAAAAAGTGAAGACTTGAATGCCAAAAAAATCTATGCGATAAGTAGTGTAAATGGAAATGTAATGTTTCACGTTACGGACGGCCCCAGCCCGAAACCTACGAAGAAAAAATGGTTCTTATTTCCACGGTCCGGCAAAAAATCACAAGCTATTAATATGACTGCTAGTCTTACGGACAATCTCAATATTGTTGTGAAGCGCAACAAAGATTTCAAGCCTGATGTTTCGCCCAACATAGATCGATCAAAAGGAGTGAAATTATTTATTAATCCACTGAGCAGTAAGGAAATTTATCCAAATGGTGTAGACGGCAGCTACACAAAGTTGGAGCATTCTTCGACGGAGAGTTTATCTGATAATAACACAAATATCGATTCTGGATTTGTCTCCATGAATTCCCATCTAATGAATGACAAGCGCAAATCAGACGATACCAAATCAGAAAGTGCAATATATACTGAAGATAATTTTAGAATGATACGTTCAAAGAGTTTGGACGAAAAATCCCATAATGGACAATCAGACGTTGATCAAATGCATAGCTGGTCAGATTGTGAAAGCAGCGATGTAAATTCGATAGATGTTAAAACGGCGGATGTGGCTGATGAATACTTTAAGACGCCTATTATAAATAAAGAAACAAATGAGGATATAGCACAGTTATTGAATGATATTTTGGAGCAAGTTTGCCCGAATAATGAAGCGAAGGCCAAGAATTTTACGTTGTATCCAATTCATCAACATTTATGCCTCTACTATGAAGTCTTTGATTCGAATCAAATAATTTATACGTTAAGAACTCTGAAAAACTGCATCCACTCCAATCCGTTGCTATTTATTCGATGTCTGGCCACTTCTGGACTTAAGGATTTAAGCACCAATAATATTTTATATTTGCTTGCGCGACACAGAAAATGCATTCAAGGCGCTGCCTTTTCTGGAGAACTTACCCAAGAACATATTAATGCGTATAGAGGTTTCACTTTTCTCGACGTGCTTATAACGATTACATTAAATTACATCAAGAGTTTCTATCCAGCCCTGGATGATTCAAAACTGACAAAGAGTGAATTGGATAACAACTTACAGATTCAGCTTAATTGCCTAGAAATATTGGACATTGTTATAAAGCATCTGATCAATATTGTGAATGACAATTCAAAGGGTTTTTCTGGATATATTGCAGACACTTTGAAAAAATGTACCTTGCAAAAAGTACTGCTGCATTGTTTGCTAATGTCAGTCCGAAACTTTGATGAAGACGCCTCATTCGCGGAAGAAGTATTGTTGTATAACAATTTCCGACTTTATGATAGTCAGAAGCGTGTTACGGAGTATATGGAAGCGTATCAAATGTTATTATTACGGCTTATCAATTCGCTTATAATTTTGGAATATAAAGTCTTTCCTGAAGTAACAGATGCCGACGTCGCTCCTACAATTCTGATACCACAGCAGAGTATGTTTCTTTCAGCAATTCTTAGCGCACTGAAACATCAAAATATGAAGCACCTGCATCAAAACTGGTGTCATATGGTAACATCATGCCTTCCTTACTTTAACGACAACTTGAAGCAAATCTCATTAACGGTTGTGCATCAAATATGTAATAATATTGAGAAAATTGCAGACAGCTATAAAGCTCTTGAATTGGGTGGTGAATTATGCGCCGATTATGCGACGACACAATTAGAATCATTGACAATTTTAGTACATTACAATTTATTGGACTCGTCACAAACTGCAAATCAAAATTTGCCTTTAGCAGCAAACGCTCAGAGTCCAGTTATGATAAATACCAGCGAAATTTTTAATAATTTAGTCAACGCTTTCTTTAGTCCAATTGGCGGTGAAGTTAATTTAACGAATAAACAAAATCATGATAATTATCAAGTGGCGCGAAAATCAATTCTCAGCCACATGCCTCGCATTATCAGTAGTGTCGCTAAATTATGGCAAACGATCATAGGAATTGAAGGAGAATTTGAGGGAGTCTACGGACATTCAAAAGTAGTTAAGCAACAGCTATTGGAGTTTCTCAGCCCAATTGCCGTACATCATAGTTCAAATTTTCTAGCTGCAATTGCTGTTGCTTGGCATGAACGGCGAAATCTCTTTATTAGTGTAAAAACGGTACACACGCTAATTTGTTATTTTATTTCAATACTAATTCTTTGTTTTTAGGCGCTGCCTGAGCCAAATCCTAGTCAAAACAATTTGGTATTCTTAATCTCAGCCATCAGGGTAATACCGTTGGATAATTTGGTACAAACTGTGACAAATGTTATAAAGAATCCACCACCTACAGAAGGATTGAGTTCCGATATGTCGCTAGATGGGTCAATTTTAGAATTGTTTTACTGGTAAGATCGATTGTTATATTATTTGAAAAAAAAAAGATTGTCTGTTTGTTTGTTTAGTTACATGCGAAATGCGACTCCTACACAAATATCCGAAGCATGGGGTTCTTTATTAACTTTAATTCGAGAAGGCTGTTCATTATCGCCCCCGTGTCAATTCTTACTCGGTGCCCTTTTGCACGAATTAATGATAAAATGTTGTCCATTAGAAGAACGTAAGGACCAAAAAGATCTACAGGACGTTACGGGAAAACTGATTGAATGCATATCTCAAGTGTGTGGAGCTTGTTTGGAGCAAACAACATGGTTGCGACGCAATCTTGCTGTACGAGAACAAGAACAGGAGTCTTTAACAAGTGGAAGCATTACGCCCGGCAGCAGCGTTGACGTTGTTACGGGAATAAACAATAGTAGTCATAGTGTGCAGGCGCAACTTGTACTATCTGAAATTCTAGCTCCGATTTTGGATATCTGTTTCGGCTCAGTTGAAAAAGATAAAGTAAACAATATTCTGCAATCATTAATGTATAATATTGTTCCGTATCTCAAAACGCACACGTCACGCAACATGCCAAGCTTTAACGCGTGTTCAAAGCTGATGGCCAGCCTAAGTAGTTACCAATATACACGTAAAGCGTGGAAAAAGGACGTTTTTGACTTACTACTTGATAATACGCTTTTCCAGATGGATAATTCATGTTTGAAATACTGGAAAGTGATTATCGACAATTTGATGACCCATGATAACACAACTTTCCGCGATTTTCTGAGTCGTGTTTCGATGACACAGAGTGGAAGTTTGAACATTTTTGCTTCGCGGGAGCAGGAGTATGAGCAACGGGCAAACTTGTTAAAGCGGTTGGCTTTCGTAATATTCTGCAGTGAAACTGATCAATATACGAAATACATGTCCGATATACAAGGTAAATTTACAGTATTTAAGAGTTATTGAACAGTAATCAGTAAACATATTATTTTGGTATCCGTAGAACAATTAACTGCCAGTCTGCGATTGAATGTGCCTAATATACAAGCACAAGTTTTTATGTGCTTTCGCGTGCTACTAATACGAATGTCACCCGTGCATGTGACATCGCTATGGCCTATCATCATTAGCGAAATGTTGACGGTATTTATTCAGATTGAAAACGAACTTCAAACCGATTCTGAAGACTTTAGGTAAGTTTTGTAAATATCCAATATGTGTAATGTGCAGTAGGAAACTAATGTATTTGGTTTTTGATCTATTAACAACTATGTCTTGAATTGATTGCTGCTTTTGTGGGGCCTCGGTGCGTACAGCAGGAACAATAGCAGGTAATTACACGTTTGTTGTTATAATTTGGACTAATATTGCTTGAGCTTTTAACTTGTTTGTGATCGTTCTTAACAACTTTGCATTTGCATATATTTTTAAAATAATGATTGCAATTTAAATAATAATTTTCAGCGCGCATATTAAATATATGTCATCTTTGGACCCTAGTTGGACACAAAACAGCAGCAATGGTTTACACGCATTAGGAAACCCACATTGGTTGCGTTTGTGGCTAGCAGCTGCTAAACTTCTCGACTTGGCTCTTCTCATGCCTGCAACTGCTTTACCACAGTTTCAAATGTATATTTAGATAACTTTAGTTACTGATAAAACTAATAATATTATTTTAAGGTATCGATGGGCATTTGTCGGTGACAATGTGATTACTGATAAAACTGAGAATAATCCTTCATTTACGCCGCATGTTTGCCGAATTGCTGAAGTTATGGACAAAAAATATGCAGAGACCGAAATTGAAACGCTTCCGACCAAACAAAATGAGTTACTACTAACTACAAGCACAATCAATCAACTGCAAGATTTACACCCATTCTTCAAAACTTTGAGCTTATGTTCTAACCGACATCGCACAGAATGTAGTGGTACCGTGTCGAACGATTATCTGAATGATAAAGCCATCGACAAGAAAATGCTTTGCGTTTTAGAAAAATTGGATAGGATAATTGAAGCAGATTTCTTAGAGAAGATAAGCAGGTAAAATTAAACTGCATGTGTATGATATATTTTCAATATCCAAAGATTAGACAAGAACGTTAACTAAAGTATGATCACGTCCGTTTGCAATTACAGAAACCACAATTAAATAACAGTGCCCTCATTTTGGGTGATAATATAAAACTCTTTCAATGCGCGGTTATTCGTTACTTAAAATTGTATATTTATTCTATAAAAGCTGATAAATTATTGCAACTTTTACACATTAAACTAATACATCTATTATTAAAAATTAAGGTAAATGAAACTATTTAAAATGTGATTTTCAATGTGATGTTTTATTAATTGAAATGACCGCGAAAAGAAGGAAATCAGTGGAAAGAATTTCTTTATTTCTTTCCAATATAAGTAAAATTATTTAAAATAGCAAAAATTATTGTTGATAATAAAATAAGCTTAATTGCATCATACTAATATAATTTCTGTTAGTTGTGAGAAATGTTAATATATTTTTAACTGTTTTTGAAAGTTTTTGAGAAATTGAAACAACATGTTGCACCCCCTGTTGTTGTTAATAGAATTTGATAACACGCGTTTACAGATAGCGATTTTACGTTGCCTTGCTGCATACTACATAACCTCACAATTAGTTATATACGTAGTACATTGGATTGTTGATGTGCCCTTTGGGAAATTGAACTAGTCAGTAGTGTTCTTAAGTAATAGCAGGATGTAAATAATTACGTTTACTGTGATACCTATATTATGACGTAACATGGAAATCGACGTGCATTGTCTTACAAACAATCCAACATTAGCATGGAAAGAAATATCTAAAAACCAAAAGATTTTTAAGCTAAATGTGAAAATACCTTCAGTTCCTGTAGCACCAGATAAAGTGCGTTTTGTATGCATGAGTGATACTCACTCATTGATTCATAACATTAAGTGCGATATACCGGATGGTGATGTTTTCATTCATGCCGGCGATTTTACGAAGTGCGGTCAGCGAAGTGAAGTGGAGGAATTCAATAAGTGGGTTGGTGAACTACCCCATAAATACAAAATTGTCATCGCCGGTAATCATGAGTTGAGTTTTGACGCTAAATTTATAAATGCCTTCAATGAAAAAAAGAGCAATCATGACAGTGAAGATGAAATTCCTAATTATGGGAAGAAAGGTGGGAATATAAGAGATGCAGTAAACACATCAAATATTGCAGACTTTCTGACAAATTGCACTTATCTACAAGATGAAGCTATGGAGGTTTTTGGAATTAAGTTGTATGGAACGCCATGGTAACTTGATGATAAATATTACCCCAGACATTTTTATAATTAAATTATATAATTTTTTATTCAAGGCAACCATCATTTGGAAACTGGGCCTTTAACTTGGAGAGGGGTGAGGAATGTTTGGCAAAGTGGCGATTGATACCAGATAATATTGACGTTCTTATAACACATACACCGCCACTTGGTCATGGAGATCTGGCATGTTCTGGTGTACGTGCCGGCTGCGTGGAGTTGTTACAAACTGTTCAACATCGCGTTAAACCCAAGTATCATGTTTTTGGACACATTCATGAAGGTATTTAATACTGAATTATATGGGGAATGTTACACATGATTATGTGTTGATATTTAGGGTATGGTGTTACCTCTGATGGAAAGATTATCTTCATCAATGCATCCACCTGTAATATAAACTATATACCAGATAACTTGCCAATTGTGTTTGACATGTCATTACCTAAGGGTTACTCAAAGAATTAAAGGTAAGTGACTTAAACAAGTGTATTTTACAGTAGCTATATAACTCATGAAGTCTTACATAAATAATTTATAATTAATCAATTGTTTTGCGTCTTTTACAAATCCTCCATTGGTTGACAATGAAACAAACTGTTTCTTGATCATTTATTTGCTTGATTTGCTGCCTAAAAGTCAGGTGATGCAACCAGTTGTTTCAGAAACCACAATTAAACCAATTTCAAGCTTGACAATACACAGTATGATATCAGATTATCATGGTGTGTTATGGATATATAAAATAAAAAGTATAATATATAAAAAAGTGGAAGTGTGAGTTAAAAAAATAAAAATGTGTCTGACTATCTAGGTATGTCTTATCATGACATATTTAGCACTTCTAAGCAGTCACCCATGGATTCACTTACATGTGAATGGTGCTATGAATGCTGTGGCTGTTGCCGCTTTTGTACTTCACGCCTGCCCCAGTAGGCCTCCAGATTAAATGGCTCAAAGTCTTTAGGCATGTGGCTGCTGCTGTCCAGTTCACAATAATACTTTATGGTACCACTGTTAGGGCCATTATTCTTCTCTGCCTCCTGTGATATTTTATTCCATGACTCACAAATGTATTTGATAAGGTCGTCATGCTGGGCACATGTGGTTTTTTCAATGGATGGTATCCGATTCAAAGTATTGTTGTTGGTGTTGTTTGCTGCACCAGCAGCTAGATTTGGTGGCAGTCGACGGTTGCTGCCGTTCATTTGGGACATGTTGCTGCGAGGGCCACTGTAAACACTTCGCATGATAATAAATGCTATGTACTTCGAATGAACGTCGGTAATTTGTTGCAGAAAATACGTAAACTGGCTAATGTGGCCTAGTTTCTTGCGGGCGCTGTAGTTCTGCAATGCACACTATGTTTGGGGAAATTACCTCATAATGGCAGCTGCTGTGCGTTTGTGTAAATGGTATCTGTTAAATGTGACCGCTCGAGCTGAAGATTTGTTTACAAACTGATTGCTGGACTCATCCACACACTTGTTTTCACTGGCTGAAGTAAACACAACACCAGCACCTTTGTGTTTTGGATGCCATGTATGTGATAGCGAGCGTTACACACGGTTGCCTACTTTTTCACCAAGTATTTAGTATTAATTTGTCCGCAACGTGGCGATAGTCGCCTTTTGGCAACGCTGCATAAGTATTTGCGAATAATGCCGTTTGCAAATAAGAATAATCAACTTTTATTACAGTTTGTTTGTGTTATTGTTTAGTGTGTTATGGTTTCAATAACCATGGCAGTTTGCTTCAGGCTTTTGTGTTCGAAAGTATCTGAGGTTTGTCTTTTAAATTACATTCTTGATTGATAAATTTTATCATTATGTAAAACAAGTGCGGCAATATTGTTGTATATAGTATAGAAACGTTTTATTGGGTTATAATACAACAATATCAACATCAAAAACATTCTCACAAATATTACAGTAGAGATATACATTTATAAAAATACATAAAGTCAAAATAAACGCGTTGATCCCATCTGATCATTTTAGCTTTGGCAAATTTTGTTCCGTTGATATACTTAAACAAAATCACACGAATATACGGGTACACAGATTGCTTTGATTATACTGGACACATATTATGAACAGTGTGCTTGGCTGGGGTGTCGTTATATACGAATGCGTTTTGATTATTTTGCCATTTATATTAAGTTACAATACAACCTTGCTCGACGCGACGAAGTACATTGATTGTTGTATTGCCGTTGGTTTCGTTGCCATTAATGGTTTTCGTACGCATAATCATAAGATCGGTACGAATGCTAGGCCGTCGTGCATTTGGTGAAACCACACCGCAAGCATCACTAAGCCTCCGTTTCACGGAGAGCGTGTATTTTTTAGCATGGGTTTGTGGGACTGACGGGGGCAGAGGACAAGGCGAACCAAAGTTCGCCGCCACACGCTTATGATGATTAGGAGCCATTTCTAATGGCAAATTAGCCACTACGAAAAGCTGATAGAAAACTTCATCAACTCTTAGATTGCGTTTTGCTGACGTTTCAATAAATACACAACCTGTATCTTGTGCCTCGCAATAAGCTATAACTTCATCTACGGATACAGTTCTGAAACGAACGATTTAATTAGTATAAAGTTTTGTGATTAGGATATATTATCACCTCATTTCTTTATCGCATTTGTTTCCGGCAAATACCATAGGTACACGTGGTGGTGTTTTCTTGCGCCCAATAACTGGATTTGCGCTACTGCCAGCATTTCCTTTCGTTTCTAAAATTTGTTCCCGAAGTCTTATTGCTTCTTCAAACGTTTCACGACTGTCCATACTAAATACAACGACAAAAACATCGCCTAAAATTGTAGAGTTACTATTGTTTTGCGACTGATTTCATCAAAAAACTTTGCAAAACCTGTGAGGAAAGACAGTCGCCGCATTGCGGGAAATGGGTGATTGCCAGACGTATCTAGTATATCGAGCTGATGGATTTCACCTCGAATCCTGTACAATTTGCGGTGAAAGTCTTCGATGGTGGGCGTGTAGCTATCATGAAATTTTCCGCCAAGAAATCGTGATACAAGGCATGTCTTTCCCACACGTGCGGAGCCAAGTACCACAAGTCGATAGCAATTCTTGGGAGGTGGCTGTACGTCATCACAAGAATTGGAACTACTTGGACTTGGATTATTGCCCGTGGAATATTGCATAGAATCTTTGGAGAAATCTCCATTAGTTATTTCTTTGTAGTCCTTGGTACTTGATGGCAAGTCTGTGACCACTTTTGGCCCTAAAGTGGGTGCCGGAGTAGGTGCCTGTTGCTTGTTGTTCTGTGAAAGGGTGGATTGCGGGCATAGCCAGTTCATGCAGTATTCGTAGCTCATGTTCACATTGCTCGTTCTAGTTATTGCTTATATTAGTAGACTAAAAGAATTCGATGTTAAATGTTGATTGCATTTCGGTACGAATATCGCAATCAACAAGTGCGGTCCACATTAATACATAACATGCTCCAATTATACACACATGCATCATATAATTAAAGAGAATTTCGTTTTACCATCGTCGTTGATAGTAAATTGCTAATGGGACGGCGATGAAACGTTAATTGCTTCCATTATTAACATTAAATGTGCTCGTTTTTGACTTATTGTCCGAGAATTTTAGACATTAAGATTACATCGACTGCACGCAATGATTGGTAATCAGGTTTGCGCGAAACAGTGCTCCTGGTAGTAGAGGGGGTTGACTTTACTGGGGGGCTGTAATAAGTTCTGCGTTTGAATGTGGTTGACGCAATCAATATTGTGCTCGCTGACTAATTGACTTATTGATAGCGCAAATAAGTTCAGGATATCTTCTGCGGAAATATTATGCTAAATGTCTCATTTACCATAATGTAAGTAACAAGGCGTAATTTTACGATGTATGCTAAATTCACTTATTTATAGTTTCTTGGCAATATAAATAACATTCATTTGTTATATTATAAATAATCAAATCAAAAATAATTTTGAAATATTGTTATCCACCTGTTGTTTGCAATTGCAACTAGAGTTCTATTAGCAGCAATATTAGCGCGAAAGAGGGCTCTGACTTTGACTTTTTAAAATTTGTGTTTGGTTAATTTTGCCTTTATTTACAAAATGGGTTTTACGAAGTATGTTAACATTGAAAATAATAATCTGCGGATAATATAACTAATTTTCGTTTAGTATTTTAAAATTTGGTTTCGTAGAGGTCGCCGAAGGTTTACGTACCCGATTGACATATATTGCTAGTGTTGGCAATTGAAATGCCGAAAAATTAAATATATTGTTTTAAGAAATTCATGTAATGATTCGGTGTTAATTAATTGTGTACAAATGTCGTGGTTAAACGTAAATTTTAACGAAGGCTTGTCAAACCTCAAGGGGCAGCTGACTAATTTGGCAAACAATGTTCTGGCCGATGGCACTACAGATGATTCAGGTAGTGTTTTTGTCGAATTTAACCTAACTCTGGTTGTTGACAAATTTTGTAAACACAAACCATAGCTGAATTTGGCAATAATAACTAAAAATACGATGAATTGTGTAATACATTTAATGTAACAATAATAAATGCATGGTCTAATGGTTCATTTTGTTCTAGGAATGGGACAAGAGCCCCATGGGGAGCTTCAAAAATTGGTTGCTTATCAGGAGAATGAGGTAATGTTGAATATATAATGTTTGTCACTTTTATTATATGTTTTATTGGTTTTAGATTAAAAGACTGCAGAGGGAAAATAGTGATATTATGAAGAGGATTGCTTCAAACACCAATTGCACTGATGTAAAGGTGAGCCATGTTTTTAAACACTTTAGTAAAAGGATAATGTAAGGGGATTGGTATACTTGAAACAAAAATTATGCTCTCAATTGTTCAGCGCCTCCCCTGTATTTATCAGAGCTTTTGAAATAAAAATTAGCTTTATTTGTTTACCATACGCTCGTCAACGGTTATCTACGTATCTGAAATCGATTGTTTAATCTATGTGCCTCTCAGCGCTGATCAAAGAGTATACCAACTGTCTCCCTGTATATGTTTGCACATATAATAACGTATAATATATATATCAAGCAGGAGTGTGGTACAAATATTCGCGGCGCCCATAATACAATATGCCAACTTTCCCATCTAACATTTTTCACATCATTTATTTGGCTCTATTTGCTCATCAATGGCTGGTCGTCAAGCGTAAAAAATAATAGAAAAATTTATCTTATCACTGCGATAGTAATGTTTAAATGCAATTAGTACTGATGCCTATAAAAGCGCGAAGAGTCATCAATGCCGTTGAAATCTAGCAATTTCATCAGCTCGACATTAACGTAAAATTTTGCATAAAGTCTCAATGCAAATGTGCTTGTTGTTTTAATAGTTTGGCTCAATAAAATTTAGCTGAATCGGTGAGTAATAAATTATACACGTAAGTGGTGGCAATGCAGGTGTTTCTCTTTTAATTTATTGACTGATCCAAATTAGTTTTATTTTCGAGCGCTTTGTCTGTTGAAATACGGGCTCAATTATCCATTATGCGTCTGCAATATTAATTCGTCGTTTATAAAGGCTACACATTTTTCAGTGATCATTCATGAACGCAATAGTATAATGGTCGAATCGTTTATAATTTGAATGCTTAATGCGATGCGCTACGACACTAGCAATAATTTCCTATTCAAAACGTATGTTTTACGCTATTCATCGCTTACCTTTGAACCGCAATTTATTTACTTGTTATGCACAATACAAGATGATAATAAATAATAGGCAATTATGCAAACAAAATAAGTTGCCCTAAATAATTAAGATATTTATGCAGGTGGGTGCGACGCTTGTGTTTATGCTAATTTAAAACATCGCTGGCTAGTAGGGTTTTTATTCCTGCAAAACCTAATTGCAAGTCAGTCACGTTAAAAATTGTAATTCTGAAACGGTTTGAAATATTCCGAGCTAAACTGTTTGTTTAAGAGAGAAGTTTAAGCCATAACGGATGGGCGTGTTTTCAGGCATTCGCAATCATACACATTTTCTTGTAATTTGGTTTTTATCGCATTAATCATATACGTACAACTCATTTCTATTTCTTGCCGTTGAAAATACAGCTAGTGTGCGGCAGCGTTAAAGTGGCTTATCAGCAAGCCAAGAGCATGCGCATTCGTCGAAGCGCGCTCAAAATGCGTACAAAGCTACTAGCGCTTTGTTTACTGACTTGAATGCCATTTCGAATTTGCGTGTGGTGGTGTCAACAGTATTCGTTTTCCGAAAATGATGAGCGTTTATTAATTCCAAAGCGCTTAATCTTAAGCGATGTGATTAAAGTTTTTAATTGTTTCAAAAAAGTTTGTGCGCATTTCAACATGGAGAGCAATTCGTAAGTGGTTTGAGTTATTACAAACATTTCGTTTCATATGTCGTCATGAACTTGCAAAATTTCATACAATTTTAGGCACTCTTTATAATCATTGAGATACAGTAGGGACGCACAAGAATATTGTTTAAAAAGACTTCCGAAAACCGTTATAATTTGCGCGTTGTTTCATATCCTGTGCGCTTATCAGAAATAACTTTCTCGAGCGGAAGTATACTTAGTTTAAAAATAATTACCGAAAGAAAAATAAATGTACATGAATTATCATGTATGTTCTTATCACTTTGACGCAGGTTGCTTTATACAGGTATTTGCGAATAATTAGAACCTGTTTGCCTATTGGTAACATTTTTTCCGGCCGGCAAAAACAATCAAATGCGCCATACGTCCCGCAAATAAACTGGATGATAAGCACGTGTTTGCACGTTTATATTGCCGTTTTTGCAATAAATATCAACGTTTTGTGATATCACTAATAAGAAGTGACAATGCTTACGACGAAGCATACAATTCCGCGTAATTTGACACTTTGCTTTCGTCTGGATTATTGTGAGAGCACGTTTTGCCGCGTTTTGTGCGCGGGATCCGACCGTCCCGTTTGATATGTGTTAAGAATGCGTTTGCAAAATCTAAATGCATGAATTCGCTTTAATGTGTCGCATTCTTTTATTATTATTTATTACGTGATCATATTATATTCATCAACTTGCAACGATTGTGACATCCTATTCGCAACGAACACCATTTCGTGAAGCGAATAGCCTTGCGTGCATTTTTCACTGACAGCGAAAAGTTGTAATATTTTCTTTTCTTAGACATTTTGTGCACGAACCAAAAGGCCCCTATTACCTATTGATATAATATTAGTCATTAGTGTATTGCAACGTGTTGGTTTGGTAACAAGGCAGCCTAATATTTCAACAATGCGAACTATTCATGCGAGTTTCATATCAGCGTTTGCCTTAAGAGCGCACCTTTGTTGATTTATCAACGGATATGTTATTATAATAACGTGTTACCTTTGAAGCGGCAATCAAAATACAAATGAACGCAAGTACACAGAACTGCAGTGTTATCGCATCGCACTTCTGTATAAGAGATAATAAAAGAGCAGCGCGCTTAGTTGTGCTTATCTTGTTTGACGAACGTGAGCCATAATGTTCCCCCCGAAGCTTAATTGGAGGTGTGGGATAAAAGTTACCAACGAATTTCTCGTATGTGACTAAATAAATATCAAGAGTGATAAATTACCGACCAAAAATGCTGATAATAGCACAATGCTGTCGCGATATATAAATGAATTCATGTCAATATTAATGCGGCTTGTAAATTATAACTATTCGAATTTTGGATACCTCGATGCGAAGACGCAAACGCAACCTTTTTTATGCGTTTTATTTTTTGACTTGTAAGACCCCGCACCGTATCGGCGCGCATTTATTACTGTTTAACATACGCGCTTCCTGTGACCCCCATAATCATGAGTTTTAATGAATATTTAACATCGTTTACCTCCATTGAAATGTTGCCACAATTCTGCCTCTTTGTCGTGTTTGTGTCGCTCGGCTTACATGATCCCACCGATTTCTTGGAAATGCCAAAATGTTTTAATTTTATTCATTCGAATTTAAAAGCATGCATTTTAAATAAGCAAATCAGTGCTTAAAATCAGCCGCGATTGTTTCCTTGTTTGCTTCCGATTATATCGTGTGTCGTTTTAAATTATCGTTGCGATAACGACCATTTTTAGATGTGTGTCACTGAATTAAGTCGAGCAAATATGAATGTGCCCATAGAACAATGATTAATACAGGCAATAACATTTGAAATATAATGAATAAGAAGCTATACCCATCAACTAGAAAAAAGCCTACTGGTTAAACGATATCAACGCGTACGTTTTGTTGGAAATCTTTCGTTGTTCAGTTACCTGTGCATAGTGAACTAAAAACGAATGAGCGGGCGTATACAATGATCGGCCAGTACTATTGAATGTTAATAATAACTGATAAGATATCACAGTTCTGCTCATACAAACGAGCGTTTTTCACGTGTGTGCAATCGCGCACAGTCGCCCCAAAGTGTTGGTGCAAAAGCGCGCATACCATATACGTACGGTACTTTTTATCAGTTTTGTAATTCCGACATATTTCACCTTCTTTGTCCTCCTACTACAATGAGCAGCGTCTTCGAAGCAAATATGTATACCTAGCTTACACATTTAGCTAGAACTTATATTTACTCATTGTGTGTTCTTCTTCGTTGTCGTGTTCATCTTCATGTCTTTATTGCTTTTACCCCACCTTCACATTTAATCTCCGACGAGGTACGTGCTGCATGCCTTTGTTTAAACAAAGTTGACGCATAAGTTTGTAGACGAAAGTATTAACTGTTTTTCACTTGTTGATTCAACCGAATGTTGGATGTTGTCTCTAAGTAAATACGGAAAGATGATAATTATGAGTTGTAGCAGTCCCAAGCTTTGCAACAATTCACTTCATTGCAGCGTTGCACCTTACAATAATTAATTATGTTCCTAGGATGATTGGAATTGGGATCTTGTTGAAAATACAAGTGAATCCTATGATGGCGCACCCTCGCAAATTAAAACATCATTCGATGATGATTTACTTACGAAGATACAGGAGCTACAACGTGAAAAGGAAGAGTTGATTTTGTCACTAGAGCAACTTGATCTTGATTGTCAGCGAACCACTGATAAATTAGTGTCAATGAAGGATGAATTGCTAACGGAAAATAATAGTTTGAAATTGCAACATGAAGATTTGAACAAGGAAAATACATTTCTGCGTACTAGCATTGAACAAGAACAGAAGCGTATCAGTAATCTTGAATATGAGAAGGACACAAAAGACGCAGAGATCAGCCGACTTCGTGCGAAACTTGAAAAATCTCTGACTGCTGAGAAATGTGATGCCTCACTCGATTCGATGGACGGAATAATGGATAGTGATTCTGATTATAATAAATTAGAAGCATTAGTCGCAGAGTATAGCGCACAAATACAGATTTATGAAAATGAACTGAAATATTTTCGATCTAGTAAAGTTGAAGGTACTGGCGATACTTGTTTGAATTCTTCCAAGTGTTTTGATATGTTATTAAATTCAATTAAAACGAGCAATGCTATTGAAGAAGCAACATCATTTGAACAAAGTATCAGACCAGGTGAAGTTGAGAAGCGATACGAAGAGTTGGTGAACGTTGTAGCAACTACACTGACCGACTATAAATCTAAAATTGATTTATTCAACAGCGATCTAAAACACCTACGAGAGGAGAATTCAATTTTAGCTCTGCAGAAAAATGGCGAGTTTGATGAATTGATTGGTGATATAAAAGAACTTAATAAGAAACTACGCATACAAGACATGGAAATACAACACTATAAAGATGAATGCAATGCAATTTCTAGTAATAATGAAGAATTAATAAAAAAATTTCATGAAATAAAAAAGAATGATAATATTCTGCATTCAATTCCGGAAATGAACGAACAGTATGAGAAACAGTTAGAGAAATGTTTTAAGCGAATTGAAGAATTGGAGTATGAAGTTGATAGCAGATCAAGTGATGAAATTAATGAATTAAAAGAACAACTAGTTGTAACACGAAAAGAAATACAGACATTACAGGAGTACAACAATGAATCGAAATTGAAATATCATCAACTTGAAGATGATTACAATTCCCTAAAAATATATCTAGAGAATACTCGTAAGCGCTTTCGCGAATGCTACAATGAAAAGGAAGAGTTGGAAGGACGTGTTAAGATGGACGATGAAAATATTGCCGAGAAAAATTTGAGTTTGGAAAATTTGCATGAAGAAGTCGAAACCCTCACTGCAACTGTTGCTGAGTTGCGTCGTCAAAATGAGAAGAATATCGAGTTGAAGGAGAAGTTAGAAAGAGAATTGGAAGAGGCTCATAAAGAAATTACCGATTTAAAAGAAGAAATGACTTCTGAGATAAATGAATCGATTAAGAAAGATCAACAAATGTCCGAGTTTAGTGGGACTGTTGATACAATGGAACATAATGTACGTAAACTGAAAAGGCAAGTAGAAGTGTTGACGAAAGACAATGAAGAATTATTAACGAGTAGATCGCGCTATATAACCAACTACAGGGAGTTCCGTGCTGATGTCGAAAAACTAATCATGAGTTATATAGAATTAAAGGAGACTCAGCAAGGTTCTAATATTGTTATAGATAAGTTGCTGGAAGAGAAAAAATCTCTCCTTGCTCAATTGGAACAAATGAAAGGTTCCAATTCCAATTCAAAAGACATGGAATTAAAAATGATTGAGCTGGAAAAAATTATCGGGGATTTAAGGGAAAGCAATTCAGGTTATTCTTCTCAAATTGATAGTTTAACGGTGGAGAATACCAAATTGGGAGGTCAACTACGTGAAATTAGCAATTCACGCAACGAACTAATTCAACTTATTCAGCAGAAACATCTAGAAAATATTACTTACCATAATGAAATACAACGGCTTCAGCAATTGGTGTTAACGGAAAGCGAGAAATATAATGCATTAGAGACACAAAGTACTTCATTGGAAAACGCACGTGAAGAATTAGTTATGAAAAAGATCGAGGTAGAAAAGCTGCAAGAACAAAATACATTCTTGAGGGAAAAATGTGCGGTCTTAGCGGAAAATCTTCTTCAAGAGCAAACTAATTGTCAAAAAGTTCTCAGTGATAAATCCAACGCTACAGAAAGAGAAGTCAATTTGCAGCGGCAGTTAGACAGTTTACGCCAGCATTTAATTGAAGTACAAGAAACACATACCAGGGAAGTGCAAGCTGCGGAGATTAATTGCGTAGAAATGAAAAGGAAGCTACAAGAGGTTGTAGAGAAGGAAAAAAATTCCAGCAATCGCTTTACCTCTGCGAATATACGTGCGAATCAACAAGTTGAGGCACTTCAAACGAATTTACAACTTATTACAAATCAACGTGATGAATTTAAACGGAAGGTCTCAGAGCTGGAGGATCAAATGGAAAAACAGAATGCTGCATTATGTAATTTACAAATTGTCTTGGAACAGTTTCAGCGTGGTAAGTTTCCAATTTTTTTTTATTTTCGTTTCCAATAATCATATTTATTTCAGAAAAGGATAAAGTAATCTTTGAAGAAACTGAAAGAATGCGTCGGAAAGTATCTCGTGAAAAGGATGTACAAAACATTCTTCAACAGCAAATTAACGATTTAAAGAATCAATTGGAGGAAAGCAAAGCAGGTCTTAAAGCTGCAGTGCGTTTAACTGATCAGGTTGACTCATCCAAACGTCAAGTTGCAGTGATGAAAGAAGAAGGTAACGTAAATGCATTGTTGCATTCCTAAATTTTAGTAGTTATTTATTTTATTATAAATTGGAGACCATTTAACGTGGCAAAATTAAATGTGTTTGAAGGCACAATATCATCCGTAATTCTGGGTATTTTGCTTATTAGCGTTCCCAGGGTACTGGTTGATATTACAGCGTTTAAACATACAGTTCATCGTTCGTTTTAAAAATATTTTATTATTTCACTGTTTTTAATTTGAACGATTAATAAATGTACTACTTTTAATTCAATTACGTCAGTCCTCATTTTAGTAAATGTTACGGTTAATTTTCTTTTGCACACGATTAATTATTGTTTGTGTATTGAAGCACGCTATTTATGTCTGTGCTTTTCCAATCTCATTTGGTGACAGTGAGTTGACATTGTTATAGCTCAAGTTACTAAGTGGGATACTAAAAATGCAGATTTATTCAGCATCTTGTATTTTTTGAAGCATGATTTATTTTTTTCATTTTGTCTTTTATATGAGCTTTATTTATTATTATTGTTGCTTAAACTTTGTGTTGCAATAGTATTTGAGAATGCACAAATATTATTTTCAGCGAAATAAGTTATAGTTTCAAATTATTTGAATGTACCTCCAGGATCTGCATGAAAATTAGGGTTCTAAATGAGAGTATTACTTCAGGTACTGGTATAATTTATCCAATCATCGGTGCCTGTGTAACACTCACATGTAGGGCCTGGTATTCTTCTTTTAAACAACACAGATTTTGTTTTATTATTGTTCTTATGCATACTCCTCTTACGTGGTATTTATTAATTAGAAATTCTAATTTTCAGTTGCAAAGCTTCAAGAACAACTCCAGAAATCCGACGCAAAATACGACAAGTTATTAAATCAAACTGATGGTAGAGTGGATAAAATGCTGGTTAAAAATTTAGTTATTGGTTTGGTCACATGTAGCAATAATTTAAATAAGGACCAAAATCAGATACTGAAAATAATTTCCAGTGTGTTGGATTTCAATCAGCAAGACATTGATAAGGTTCACTTAAATAAACGGGACCAGAACACTTGGTTTTCAGCATTATTGCACCCTCAAGCGTTAGAGGCTCATCAAAATAATACCAATCAAGATTCACTTTCCAGGGCATTTGTTCAATTTTTGGAAGCCGAATCAAAACCGAGAAATTTGCCAAATTTATTAGAGGCAAGTACCTCTTCTATGGATGCTACAGAACAACTTGCAGATGCAAGTGGCCAAAGCAGCCGCAAAACTAGTATTCGGAAGTCTCCGTTATTATTAAATGAAATACTATTGCCTACATTTTCGGATTTCTCAACAAATAGAAGTTCTAGTTCAATACTAAAAGATGTCTTGAAAGATAATATAAGTGGAAGTTGAAAAAGCTTTTATTTCAAATTAATATATGTAAATTGTATTTATATTGATTATATTAACAGTGTTATACTACCAACATGTTAATTTTTACAATGCCTATAAACTCTTATACAGGATACTGGGTTCGAGTTCTTTTAAATTACTGTGGTTCTCGAATCCGAATCGTACGAGAATTTTTCTTAAGTAAATCGGTTCAAATTTAAGGCACTAATTTGCCTTGCAAACATGCGTTCTGGTGTAGGGTGGTGTACAGATAGTTCATTGTACTGATCGAGCTGATTAAATTGAGGTTGTTCCCAAGTTATTCAGATTTCAAATTTTTTGCATATCTCCACGACGTATACAATACATTTGACGTTTTATGAAAAGTACCTACAAGTATCAGTAAGAAAAAATTTCCTTTAATAATAATACCTCGCGAACCTGTGATTCTCTGGCGCGTCTGTTTGCCGTTGTAAAAGTCGTAACCAGTCCCTTATTGGTCTACGAAATACCAATAGATAACTTGTTGGTAACTTGTATTTCGTAGTTATAGCTCAATTGAGAATAATCCAGCCTTCGATTCCCTGTAATGGATCAACATCACAAGCGCATGTTTGCCTTCATAGCTGGATGGCTATAAAAGTAATTCAAACAACAACTGCAGGTAATTCTATGCAATAAATGCTACTAAGCAACAGTCTGTAGTCTAGTACTTAGAGTCTCGTTGGACACACATCAATGGGTAAATTACCTTCCGCGCATAGAAAAGTCTATTTTGAAATTATTTTAACATATAGTTTATAGGTGATCGAACACCACGAAGGGCCCTGTTGGGAAAGTTTTAGGCAAAGAGACCAGTGGGCAGACCGCAAAATGGTTGTCTTCTCAACCATTTGCAGTACATGACACTAAACACATTACAACTCCATTATTGGGCTCAAGATAAATGGAGGAAGCGGTTGTGTGAGACCAAGGCCCATATTTGGCTGTAGTACCCTTGGAAGAAAAAGTCCTTCAACGATGACAATTATCTGTGAATAGTTCGCCCAAAATTTAAAACAGTTTTTTGAAATTGCCATATAGGCAACCAATTTTTAAATAGACAATTTAGTATACTGTAAAATAACGTGTTTAAGATTACTTGCAAACATTGTAAACCCGCCTTAATATTATTTGTTACGTTGTAACTAGCCTTAAATTATTTAAGTGGTTTTGTTATTGTACCATTTCCAGTATATTTTTGAGGCGATTATAAAAGTAGGCGTGGCATGTCATATTCTACAGACCATTCACAAAGTTTCGCATATGGGTTCATATGGTTCATATGGGTTCATCTTTGATTGTCAGGGAGGATGCCTGATTTGCAAACAAACTGGACAATAATATATAATTATGACAGATTATAAACAAAAGGACGCTTTTCGCAAAACCCTTGCTTCTATTTTACCATCTTTGGTAGACCAACGGATCGTAATTGATCTTCGAACAGAAGCTTCAATTTCTGGAATAATTACACATGTAAGTGGCTACATGGATGTTACCCTTGAAAATTGTATATTCAGAAATCCTAGAGGTATAAGTACTATATCTAAATCACACAATTACTTATCTTATTTAAATTTTAGGTGAATACTTCCCATTTGATGAATTCTATATAAAAAGTAGAAATATTCGTTATATCCATATACCTCAACAGTTTACAGCAAAACAGTGTATCAGTAAATACATTTCCTCTCTTGAAGTTGTAAAAAAACGTCGTGAGTTTAAAGCAAAACGAGCGCAGCTCTATCAGCAGGAAATTTTGCAAGAATTATCGGATAAAAATAAGACATAATCAACTCTGTTAAATGAAATATCTGTCATATGGACTTGTTAAAAAGAGTATTTTGCTAACCATCAAATTGTGATACAAAATTTTCAAGTAATTAAATTATAAATATGTATTTGTCTTACATGTAGTGAACAGTGAGAAATAAGTGATCTCATTAAAAATGTCCTATAAATTTTTCGTGATTGCTTAGTGTAGCCACAATGCCAAAGTTATTCACAAAATGTTGGTCATTTAGGTACATGATATCCTTGCCTTCTTTAGTTGTCATCTTTCCATTAACTGCATTTAAAATTGCATTTCCTGCACAAATATCCCATTTCTTAATGGCTGTACTATGTAAATATGCATCAACTCTGCCAGCAACAACTTCAAGCACTTTGTAACCAGCACCTGCAGCTGCAATGATATTAATGTCACCATTGAAACTACTTCTTAGGGTTTCATCAATTGTTCCCTTATGAGATAATGATACCACCACAGAAGGATGGTTGTTGTTAGACTTGATTTCACCAAGAAATAGATGACTTGCTGAGATGCCATCCCATGCCCAGTAAGTTTTATTTTCAAATGGTTTATGAATAACGCCTATAATAGGTTTTCCCTTAATTGCAACACAGGTCATTGTTGTTACATATTGATAAAGTCCTTCAGTAAATTCTTTTGTAGCATCCAATGGATCTATCCATATAGTAATATCATTTGCAGTTACATTTTGTGGAACTTTGACATCTGCAAAGTTAATGCTTCCTGGTTGCCCAAAATCATATTTGTATGCATCATCACATTTTGTCTTGGCCTCTTCAGAAACTACGGTTAAGGTAGGAAATTTCTTTTGAATTGTTGCAATCATTGCACAATGAGAATTATAATCTGCTGTTGTTACAGGGTCATTTATACCCTCTTTTGTCTTGCCCTTGCTTGACACTTTCATAGAATCCTTTGCATTTAATACTTCTTTACCTCCATTTTCGGCGGCTTTTATTACTACCTTTAGTAAATCATTTAAGTCAACTACTCCTGACCATCTCTCTTGCAAAACATTGGAGGTGTTTGCATTGTGAGAAAAGAAATAATAGAAAAATAACAAACAAATAATTAAAATCAGACATATTCCCGATTTATTGAGATGTATTGCACCTCCCAGATTCATAATTATTCACCTTACTTTTTACTTAAATATCTCATAGTTTTAATAACAAATAATGGAAGATAAGAAACAGGTTATGTTGACTGTTCTACATACGATTACGAAGTTTTTTCGTGTTTTTACATTTATAATCAATGTTGTGTAGTACATAATTTTCTATATTAGATGTCATCGCTTTTATATTTATGATACTAATTAAACTATTTAGTGTCTCCTTATTTCCCCTATTAATGTAATTATTCTAGTATTATTATTCACTAACTATAACTTGATCTAGGCGGACATCATGTTCATGCGTTGGTAACTCTTGTACAATCTGTTCTTTAAAGCAAATGCCAACAGTGCATGGCATATTTGGTTGAGAAGCAAACACCCTCTTGAAAAATTGGTCATAGTATCCTTTGCCATGACCCATTCGCCAACCATCTGTAGTAAATGCAACTCCGGGTGCGATAATCAAATCGAGACCACCTTGAATGGATGAGTAGCGAGACTTCTATCTTTAAATGCATAACATACCTGTCTCCAAAGCATCTTCACGGGTTTCATCCGCAGACGGTTGTTTAATGTTCCATTTTGTCAGCGGCAGGGTCTCCCAATCTTGAAGCGAATTAAGGAGCACCATTTGCATCAAATCACCATTGTATCTGGAATGAAGACATTTTGGAATGTAATTGTATATTATAGCATACAATGAATCTTATACCTTGGAACAAATATCTTTTTGTGTAACTCAAACATTTTCTTTACAAGATTGTCTGTAGATACCTCATCTTTCGTGCTTAGATATACAGATATGCGCTGACTACTTTTAAATTCGGGCAGATTGATGACCTGATTGGCAAATTAAAAAGGCTTTAATAAGTTCATAACAGAGATAAAATTTACCTTTGAAAATATTCGATCAGATTGAGTTTCGCGCTCAATCAATGGAAGAGCACTAATTTTCTCCTTAATTTGTTTACGCAATTGAGTTTTTCTATTACGAACGAGATTCATTGTGCGTGATAAATTATAATACTTTATTTAATATTACTTTATATAAGTTGTTATTAACAGCTGAGAGGTTTATGATTCAAATTTAATATGTTATTTAAGATCAAATTTTGACCTTGTTGTTTTGCTTTATAGTATAACTGATTAATTTACGATAACATAACGAATAAAATTCGTCAGTATATGAAAAAACGTTTTTGAACCTTAGTATTCACAAATATTTAGCATTCTTGATAAAAATGAATTAATGACATTCATGCAAACATTTTTAACTTACTAGAATTTTTAAAGAGCACTAGGATTACAGAATATTTGCTATTGATACACAGAAAACATGGAAAACATAAATGTTAACATCAGTCCATTTGCCTGTGTATTTGGCAACTGCACATGTGTATATGATACTAAATCACATTGGAATCGCCGATGATGCTAGTACAATAGTATTTAAAATGTAAATGTCATTAGTTCACATATTTTCCCATAGGTAGAGGCAGCACTCAGCTGTGATATCATCATCATCATCATCACTCAGCCGTTTTTATCCACTGCTGGACGTAGGCCTCCCTTCGTGCTTGATGTACCCATGATTTAATACCCGATGATAGCCGATGGAATGTAGAGATTTCCGGGTTAATGGGTTAATATGCTGAAATGTATAGGTGTGTATAGGTTAGTTTTGTTGTATCGCGCGTATCGCGCGGTATTTCTTTTGCGCGTAATCACGCGTATTTTAATGCTTTTAATGATATGATTAAATTATTTTCCATATAGATCAAATGGAGAGTAAGTATTTTTAATTTATAACTTCGCCTTTAAACGTGATGTTCTTATTTTAGAATTGCTAAAGAGAAAAAGCAAAGCAAAAGCTGATAACAATAATACATTATTGGCTGCAGCTTGCATAGACTTAGCTGAATACTACAAGAATGATAATAATTTTCACGCTGCAATTGAAGAATATAATACAGTTGCTTCAATTTATCAAAGTCAAAACAAAATGCTTGATTATGGCTGTGCTAATAGAATGATTGGCGAAGCATATACCCAATTACAACAATATGACAAGGCATTAGAGTATGAAGAAATTTATTTAAAAGTTTCCAGAAAAGAGGCAAATAAGATGGAAGAACAAAGAGCACTTGCAACTATTGGCCACACATATTTAACAATGTCTCTAGATGATGGAAATATTGAGCTTTTAAACAAAGCTTCAAAATATTTTCTAAATAGTTTGGATGTCTGTGAAAAGTAATTATCCCTTGGTGTGTCTTATTAAAATCTATTATGTTATACATTACAGTTTAACTGGGATATCAAAAAATGAACAAATGGATATGAAGGCCAGATTATATGCAAATCTTGGTCTTGTGAAAGAAGCACAAGGCAAATTTGAGAAAGGTATTGAATTGGTACAAACCAGCATAAATATCTGTAAAAGATATGACATTTTTGAACAATTGGAGAGGTGCTACATAACATTATGTTCTCTATATTTGAAAAGTGGCCAATACAGTAGTGCAATATCCAATCTAAACTTGGCATTAGAGGTAGCAAGTAAGTACAAATTTTTTATTAAATGTTAATATGATACTCAATGGTATTTCTTTGTTGAAAGAACGTCTACCAGAAAAGTTATCATTAACTTGTTCATCATTATTGAATAAAGGCGAGATTCTAATGAAAATGGCTGATATCCAGGGTGCCAAGAGAGTGTTTCATAAAGCATATAAATTAAAAACGCCTGTGATAAGTGATAGAATATCTATAGAAAAGAACTTACAAGTTGGTAAGTGATATTCTGAAATTGTATGAGCTCATTGTTCCTAATAATTACTTTCAGTGTCAGCCATGAGTTATGCAGAAGAAAGTCTATTAACAGTACCAGAGTTTGATTACCAAACCAAAAAAAGCTTGTACGAGAGACTTGGCGATGGTGCTTGTCACTTCAAAAATTATTCAAGTGCAATAGAATATTATAAAATGATGCTCAACTGTGCCTTGAATATAAATGAATCTGGGAAGTCACTCAGTCCTTGTTATGTAAGCCTAGCACAAACATTTCTTGATAATAAAGAGTATGACGAAGCTATTGAATATTACCGTTTAGACTTACAATCATCTGAGAATAATTTAAAGGAACACGTTAATACTCAATTTAATATACTACATGCAATGGAACTGGCGAAAAAAGACTCGATGGACATTTTAGAGTTATTTCAGCATTTAGAGAACAAGTGCAATCTCTCAGAGAATAATAAGCAACTTGCAAGAGTTTTGGACAGGAAACATTTATACTATAAAAGAAGATTTATGTTGTCTGAAGCACAACACGTTTTAAATAGTTTAGAACAATTAAATATTGTACTAAGCGAAAGCGATAGCAGTGAAACTGAAGATGATGCTGATACACTTGGATGCAATATCGACCTAGACAAAATAACAGGTACAACAATTTGAAATATTTTACATGCAGTCCGATTTAATGATAATTTTACAGATGTCTCATCAAGTGATGATGAGCGTGATCTCAGCATAGTAACAACCCGAAAGCGTGTACGAAATAAGGCATTCTCCATCAAACGAAATGTTAAGGGTGAAACACAACTTCACGTTGCATGCATTGCTGGTAATATTACGTTGGTTGAAAAGCTCCTGGGACAAGGACACATCGTTAATGTTCGCGACCATGCTGGTTGGCTACCAATTCATGAAGCATGCATTTGTGGGCATTTAGAAATAGTTGAAATGCTTGTTGATAAAGGTGCTGCAATAAATGATAGAGGTGGCGCGAAATGTGAAGGTAATTTAATAAAAATATTTGAAACCGTAATCTTATTGAAATTCAATATTTAGGAATTACCCCACTCCATGACGCGGCAACAAATGGGCACTTAGACGTTATAGAATACTTAATTGATCACGGTGCATCTCCTCTAGCAAAGAATGATAATGGTGAAACACCGGTGCAAATGTTAAAGCGCTGGAGAATTGGCGTATCTTTAGACAATGAAGAAGAAGAAGCATATCAAAGAATTGTCGATAATATGACAACTGCTATTCAAAAAGCTGGTCATCATGAAACCAATGCGACATTTGATATCACCAATGATGCATTGGTTTTAATGGAAGATGATTCTTGTTCGAAAGAAATTTCGCATTCTAGCCATCTTAGACCAATTCGTCGCAACGCGAGTAGGTATGACCTTGAATGTACTCAAACTTCAAATGATTTAAGAAGGGCGAAAAATCCTGGAGATGATGAAACTTTTTCGGTGAAAGATGTGTTTGATTATAGAGATGCAATTGATTTGCTGAAAAATCCGGGTGCTATTGAGAATAAGAAACGAAAGTCTATTAACACCTCACTCAATGCACATGTACCGGGTAATAATGATTATTTGGACGATTGGCTGGAAGATGATTTAGGTGTAAACAACAAGAAACGAAAAACTACAACGAATGTTCAACCACTTCTAATGGGAACACTTACATTTACTCATATCGATGATGAAAATAATATCATAAATGATGTGGAAAATCAAGAGCCAAATAAAAGTGAAAATTCTCGGAGAATATTTTCGCAAAGGAAAAGAAAATCTCAAATGACACTTTTGAAAAGTGGTTTTACCAGAAATCGAACAACACCAAGTCCTACTAACACAATGCACGATGTTGATTGTGTAATCACAAATAGTTTCAAAAATAAAACAAGGAGCAGTGAAAATCTTTCACAGAGTAGATCGGAAACTAACGTGAATGTAACACAGACTCTAATAAAAAATCAAATGCTTTTTGTTGATGTGCGAATCGAGGAGAAATTATTCAGAATACCATTTCCGGCAAAAGACTTAGAAGTTTTGACAATAAATTGGCTCTCTGATGAAACAACAAAACGATTTTACAAGTATATAATAAACTTTAATAACTTTTAGTTCTACCGTTTGAATAATTTTAGAAAAGAAGCAATGAAACCAATTATTGAAATGGAATCTAAAAATGGAGCAATATTATCCGATGACGATGTTTTAAGTGTTTTATTTCCGGTGGGTACAACGCAATGTGAGGAATTAAGAGCTAATGTTATAAAGTGGAATATACCCCCACTGAGAGAAAGATATTTAGATTCGTGCCAATATATGAATTCTGGTAAGCAACAATGCCTTGTAAATTATAAGTTTATATATATATATATATATATATATTGTTTATCATTTTCAGAACCACTGGAAGAAATCGCGAATACACTAGAAGCAACGACAATAAGTTTAAACATATCGAACAGAAATTATCGTGAAAATATCGTCCCAGTATGTCAAGCTATCAATCGCCAAACAAATCTATACGAACTTAATTTGAGTGGTAATCTAGCTGGTCAGAAAATGATTGAATGTTTGTGCGAATCATTACCTTCTTTAGTAAACTTAACAAAACTTGTACTGTCTGCCAATCATCTAACATCAAATAATCTTAGTATCTTGTCATCAACTATCAAGCAACATTCATTTTCCAATCTTAAACATTTGGATTTAAGTTTTAATCCTCTTGGAAATGAAAGTATAACTTATCTTAGCCAAATAACAGGAGAATTATCGTTGGAATATTTACTTTTATCTGGAACCGATTTGTCCACGGGTCTTTTTGACCCTTCTTATAACCGCAGTACTAATATAAATCTTCGTAATTTAATAACTTTTGATATAAGTTTTAATGAACTTGAGACCAGTGATATAAACGTATTTCTACAGTTTTTAAATTTTGAAAAGTTACAAAACCTAAATGTTTCGGAAAATTGCATTGATGCAAGTGGATTTGGCAAGCGGTTTTATGATGCTGTGAAGGACTGCAAACAAATTCTCTCGTTAAAAAGTTTAAATATCTCTAGATGTTCATTAAATGATGAAGACATTTTTGACCTAGAAAGGTAATTTAAAACTATTACAAAGTATAGGACACTAATATTTTGAATAATTTGAAATTTTGTGGTGTTTTTAGTGCGTTGATTAATGCCAAGCAGCTGGAACAATTAGATCTAAATTACAATAATTTCACTGGTGCTGGTTTGAAACGAATTCTGGAGAATTTATCACCAATTGGTTTAAGTATTATTGGATGCGACGAACTGAAAAGGGAGTGTCCAGAATATAATCCAAAAAATGCATGGAAATTCGATTTTAATAAAAATTGTAAATCCTTACGCAGTTCTCTTGATAATGTTAAGGATTTTAAGCAATGTGGTATAATACTAAATATGTTTAAGGAAATATATAATGATAACTTAGATATTCAGGGTCTAGAAGAAGGTGTTCTTAAAATATGTGTTGTTCATGAATAAAGTTACTGAAGCTGTAGCTTCTATCTCGAACAAGGAAAACAATATATTATTATTAGTTACATAAATGTATTTAATAATAACATCAATGACAATTCGATCTTAGAAAGTTTTTGAAGTTTACATGCAATGGAATCTAGAGTTTGTTAAATTTCATTGACTGAATTAACAATTACAAGTTGTTCGAAATTCGCATTACTTGTAACACTAATAGGAAATCTGAAGATTTACTAAGTTATTGCTGGTTAATGGCAATTATATTTGAGCTTGAAATCCAAATTATTTAATTACAATATTGAACATCAAGAAGTACGTTATTGGAAAATATATGCATATTATGCGGTAATACGCATACAAATATCAATTATTTATAAGAACATGTAAACATTTAGAGGACTGTACTTTAATGTCACGGAAGAGAGCCGAAAATTCTCACAATGTGAAAGAAAACATTTGGAGCACCCATGCAATATCACAATAACAATATCAATAAAATATTTTGTCATATTTTTCATTTGTTTTGTCTTAGGAAAGCCCGCCTGTTTCCTCATTTATGCTGCCAATAAAACTTTTTGGATCGTATGCAAAAGAGCTCCATGCAGTCTCATTGCAAAGCTTCGCTTGCCCGCAAACTTCCGCCACTGTAGTTTGATAGCAAAACGTTCCAAGTTTATAAAATTTCAAAAATAATGTATCGATCCATTCATTCAAATCTAAACCAAATCGTTTTGAATTTGCAAGACTCAGGAGTTCAAGGCGCTCGCGCTCGAAAATATTGGGCAGAAATTTCTCGTACGCATTATCAAACTCTCGAAAATCATCGGCACCAGAATGAATGAAGTTGATCTGACTTTGCGTAATACGATTACCACCAAGAAAGTTTAAGGGAACTATTAAAAATGTATATTCCGCAATCGATTCATAGTGGTAAATAAATTTAACAGTCCACGCGCCTGGTAGTAATGGTTGTTTTAAAGTAGGTTTTGTGAAACCAATAACATACATATCGTCAATGCTGATTTCGGTCGTATCAGCTAAATGCCCGCTTGGATTTATCCAAAGTATAGTGAGATTTGTACTCTTACCAGCTGTATGAGCTGCACCGAACGTATATATCAAAACAGGCTCCGAATATGGTCCTAAAGTCCTTGCAAAATTTCTGGAAACTTGTTCTTTTTGGTCATAATCACTGCTAACATACAATGACTTAATCCGATAAATAATAGTTGAAGACTTTGTTAAAAGTAATGTGTCTTTGGGCTTGTACCATAATTCCACGGAGGTGGTAGTTATATTCGTCACATTTGCTTCAAACAAAACTAAAGTTTTTTGGTAACTGTCATTCACGTGGAATGAATGAACTTCTTTTATTCTAAAAGATATGGCAGCGCATGAAGTATTCATAGACTTAATAACCAAGCGTGCGGCGCTATCACTTAAAGTTAGAAGGCTATCATCAGCATTAGGCCCTAAATCAAAGTAATTATACACGCTCTGCCAGTAAGAGTTAATGTTCAAAAGATCTTTGTGATATGTATCACCGTAGAGCCACTGTTCTAGTTGCAAGATAACCGCTTGATTAATGACTGGTTCAAATTTTCGCGCGAAATAAATTTGTCGACTCTCCGTATTTTGAATGCGCAACCAGTCCTCAGGCTTGAAATCATTTGGGCTACAACCGCACCAATCGACAATATGCTTATATTGGCATTTGCAGCCAAGTTTTCGCTTCCAATTGGTGACGTGCAAATTATTATCAATATAAGTATTACAAAACTTCGAATTACGCAATGCAGTATGGAAAAACGATTCTGCTGGCAACAGAGTATACTTGAATAAAACTAAAAGACCTTGAACCAATTCATCAGGATATTCTTTGGCAATGTAGCCAACAAATTTCCGTGACAGAGCAATCCAATCACTACCACCGTCTATCTGAATACCCCAAGGAATTTTTCGATCACCGGTGCGCCACATATGTGTATCACATTCTATAAATGTCTTATCCAAACCCTGTTTTTGGATAAATCGCTGAACCTCTCTTCCATGAGATTTAACGAAATTCTTATCCTTATTAACTGATAAGAATTCAACTAATCGATTGACAGTCTTTACCGGGTAGTCCGACTCGCTTAAATTAATAACAAAATCCCAATGCCAATCAAAGTTTTCAATCAACTCCTGCATGCAGCTAAGCAACATCTTCAGGAGTGATGCGCCACCCCATATTGTTGAAAATCTATGTCTCGTCAGTCTCATGTTTGGGAATTGTTTCTCTAACGTTAACAACTCCCTAAATAAGTAATCTTGTCTCTGCAAGTAGCACAATATAGAATATCAAATCTGTTATAGCAATCCGTTTTAATACTCACTGCATCTACATGAATATAAAAATAATGATCCTTCTGGTACAAAATTTTAATTAACCGCTTTACTTGTCTTAACGCTCGTCCATTTAACGTAAGAAGAAAAACAATTCGTACAGGTTTAATTTTTGTACTTTCTGTTGATGCAATATGTGGCGAGAATTCTAAAAATATTGAAATATTGACAAATGCTATAAAACTACAACAAGTAATAGATAACTTGCTTTGTATGCCTGTTTGAAAAATATTTGTGGTATAATAGCCACCACATGCTTTATGAGGATCTGAAGGGCATTTCATATTGCAAGATGAATCAGGCAATTTAGACGTTGATGGCGGTTCATCATTTCCACAAAAGCACTCAATACTAAAGCAAAATGGAATTCAGAAAAAATTTCAGCAGATTTTCAGAACAACTTACGAATATTGTACACCAGCATAAGCAAACCCTGATTGAAGGCACAAACGTATACAGTACTCAGGAGAATTTGCATTTTTATTTTTGCCATAGTAGCCATTTAATAAACGAAAATTCTTTTCATCCTTAAAGCAGCCCAGTAGCTTTCCAGCTTGGTATCCATTATGTGGACAATAATTGGGCAATTCAGCTGGATATAATTGCCCATTTAGTATAAGGCACGTAATATTTGCAATCTCTTGTTTACACTTCTGTGTTTTAGCTCTATGAATAGCAGAAACTGCTTCTTTACCAGTAATTTCACATTGTGGCACAAAATCCAACTCATCAAGTCTTAGTTTAATAGCCTGCTTTGTGGCTACAGGTGCTTGTGTTGATGATTTTGATACTTTTCTATATTGCCCATCTTCATCATCAATATTTATTGCATTGTTACTCCTTCTAGCTGAATTAACACTCACTTCAGCATCATCATTCCATATATTGGGTTGATTAAGAGTGTTTGATTGAATAGTGAAGAATCGTATTGCAAGGAATAATTGAAAACAGAAGATCACAATGCCAATAAAGAAAAAGATTTTATATCTTCGTAACCAACGATTATCTACGGTTTTCACTACAACCATTATATTATCTTGTGATCATTGTTCTGAAAACGATATCTTCGATACACTATTTATGTAATATAAAAATAATAAACTCAGAACTACCTTCAAGCTTGTAGGTTATATAAAATCAAAATGTTTTAATCTTATGACCGGTTCATTGCGGTGATAAATTGGCAACAATTTCAGAATTTTATTAGCACACACCATTTAATTTGTCATCAATCAAAATAAAAGAAGAACTATTTAGACTAATTTGATAAGCCTTTAAGTGTATGAAGCACTGACTCGGGAACATCCCAAAGCGTTTATTAATTTTTACCAAAACATTGTATAGATGCCGCTCGACGTATTGAAATGTAAATAAATGATAATACATATGGTTTAAATATAAGGAAAGTATATTTAACTATAAGAAATAAAAGGAACCTTAGTTTTAAATAATCCTATAAAAAAATGTTATTTGCCGTAATAAAGTAATTTTTCACAGAGTATTTAGACAATAGTTTTGAAAACGTTCGATTAGATTTTATCTTTACTTCAATTAGATATGTAGACATTTAAAGCCATATTTTGAAAATGAAAATTTCATTTTATTTGTGCTTTTAAATAATCACGAGAGGACCATTTCAGTTCCGGTTGAGGCCGTTGCCGTCTCCGGCGCAACTACCCCAACACCTATTGATTTTAATAGGTCGTTTCAATTCAATCAATTGTAACACGAGTTGAAACTGTGTCAGATGTAAGAAATAGTGTAATTAATGTGCGATCAAAAGATAAATAAACAATTCAAAAATGGATGAAGCTTGCAGCTATTCAAAGCTTAAGAAAGAAAGGAAGACAGCTTCACGCGAAAATGTCTTCACCGACTTGAATATCAATGTCTCCAATCTCAACATATCACCTCCGAAAGATCCGTACAACATAATATATTTTTCATTCATTTTAGGCGGCGCAGGATTTCTTTTTCCCTACAACAGGTAATCCTACAATACCGAGCTTCACGCAATACTGATTTGTTTGTCATTAATTATTTCAGTTTTATAATGGCAATGGATTACTTTAAAGTGATTTATCCTGAAACGCCGGTCGTTTTTGATATGTCCCTTATTTATATCGTGATTGCATTTATAACCGTTTTGTGCAATAATTTGCTTGTTGAAACATGCAGTCTTACATCGCGAATAAGTTTCGGTAAGGTTCAACATTCAACAAGAAGTCCATAGCGTAATAAATAATTTTTTTTTCATTGGCAGGATACACCATGTCTTTCCTGACTCTAGTATTCGTGGCTACTATGGAAATCTCCTGGGAAGCTTTCAGCAAAGCAACTGCATACAATGTGAATTTAGGCGCAGTTGCTGTCGTCGCAATTGGATGCACAGGTACATTCGAAATAATGCTTAATTGTGCTCAATCAGAATACCAAATTAGGTACATAGTGGATCAATAATGTAGAATGATTATAAACCTGTTTTAGTACAACAATCAAGCTTTTACGGCTACACGAGCATGTTACCTGCCAGATACACACAGGCCGTAATGGTTGGCGAAAGTATTTTGCATCAACTATGACGGGATAATAAGTTCATTAATCTTATGATATCAATTTCTAGGCGTTTCGGGTGTCTTTACATCATGCGTTAGAGTGCTGACGAAATTCTGCGTACCGGACATTAAAATAAGCACAGTATATTTTTTCACAATTTCTATAATGTCCATTTTGCTATGCTTTGCAATTTATCACTTGGTACGAAAGAGCGACTTCATTCAGTTTTATTTGGCATTGTATGAACGAGCCAAGACTAAGATTGTTCTCGAGCCAGCCGAAGATGCAGGACTAGTAAGAGATTTCTAACGAAATTGAAATTTGCGCAAATAATACGCGACATGATTACAGATCGACAACACTGACTTACAATATGGCATGTTGAAAATTCAAAACAGCCCGCCAGCAAATGCTTGCCTAAGTTTTAATAATCCCGTTTATGAACCAACTGGTCAAGCACCAACATTCAAAGTGGAAGATATTGTCATCAAAGGTCGTACGGCGAGTATTAATGCCGGTCGTATGTCTGACATCAAAAGTGAGCATTTCTAATTCGCTTATTGCAAAAACTGGAAATCTATAAAATGAAACGATTTATTGTTCGTAGGAGGCATTCAAGCTCGTATGGAAATCACGAGGGCAATTTATCCATACATGATATGCATTTGTCTCGTCTACTTTGAGACGCTCTGCTTGTATCCGGGCGTCGCATCTGAGATATTCAGTTGTCGATACGGCACATGGATGCCTATAATTATGATGTCGATTTTCAATGGCGCTGATCTTCTGGGCAAAGTGCTGGCCGCCTCCACCATGAATATCGCGCGCAAGAAACTCGTTCGCTTATCGGTACTGCGAGTTTTGCTTGTACCTCTCCTAATAATGTGCGCACAAATTCACACGCATCCGGGAATTTACGTAAAGGACATCATTTCTTTCGTCCTTTCATTCCTGCTCGGAATTTCCAATGGGATATTAGGCAGCGTGCCAATGATTCAGGCGCCTAGCCAAGTAGACGATTGCTACAGGGAATTAACAGGTAATGCACATAATCGATAACCTATCGCGAAAATACCGCAATTGAAACGAATAATGGAAATATTTTTTGTAACGATTATTTTCACTAACAACAACCGTTTTATCAATGGTTAGAAACCTTTTGTTTTTTGCCAAGCTTATCGAAACATCATCAATTTTATCAAGGAAACACCAAAACACAAATAAATTGGTCACTAAGCAAAGTATCGACAAACATATGTATGTTGACCTCATGGTAGTCACTCGCGACGTAATGATGATTACTCTTGATATCAGCTGATACTACATAGTTATGTAAAATAATATGTAGAGAATCACGTTATTTTGCATTGGCGATAAAATTTCGGGTGCAAATTTGTTGACTACCGATGTGCGAACAGTGCTGATCGCATGCTACATGATGCATTTTTTATTATTGCAGGCAATCTTATGACCTTGTTATACAATTTCGGCTTGATATCTGGATCGCTTACAGCGTACTTCATAGAGTCGATCATCCCTAACTACCCGCCCAATTATTGCGACACCAGTCGACCATCACCACAATTCCCGCCGCCTCAAACATTTCCACATCCGCCGACGACTGCGTGGATATCGTCATTAATGACATCCACCATAGTCGACGAGAGCGAATCTACAACCCCGTTTCCCTTTACAACAGATTCTAGTCTAAACTATACCTCGTATTAATTCAATTGCAGCATAAGTAAATTCTATGGCAGGTTGTTATCAAATGCGAGCGAGAAGCTGAGCACTGAGCGTGATACTGAAGATTGTTGTTGTACATATTTATAAGGATATTATTAACTGATAGAGCATTTATGTGTGTGAAGTATATATGCATAAGTATATTTTATAATGAAATGTATATCAGAACAACTATAGAGCGCATTTGAGTTGCTAAACAAACCTGTAATCAAAAGTTATCACTTAAGAGATGAACCACTTAGTATCCTTATTATGGAAACTACTATCCTAAATTTAATAAACAATCAACAAATAGTCAGTGACGATTCCATTTCTCTGTTTGCAGCTATATATCGAAATTCAATGGCAGGCCATTTAAAATTTATAATTTGTGTAGTTTTCCAAGTGAACTATTTTTCAAGCTTGTATCTACAGTCATCTGAGTTACATATATCAATAGAATGCCTTCACCTTATGTAGTATTTCCAACTCATACCAAATATTCCGATATGAACAACTCCTACGAATTTTCATTGCGTAGCAATAATAAAACTCATTTACTATTACGTAATACAATTCATGTGCGACAAAGAATTATTGAAAAAGTACGTGACAGAATCAGGAAATAATTATCAATTACCTATAATAGATGCGTACACACATCGTTATCTTGTGACAAGAAATCGGCATTATAGTTACATATTCGCTATCAAAAAAGATGACGCAATATTGCAATATTGGTAAACAATTGCAGCATGCGCATAGGATTTCTTATCGGCTTGTTGTCATATTAAATGAAAAATTAGTTCTTTTTTCAAACATTGATTATAATCTGTTCAAGTTTCTTATGTAATTCAATATAAAAATACGTTCTTGAAATGCATTCTATTACGCAGCAGGATTTGATTGTCAAGTTCAATGACATAGAAAATTACTTTTTATTTAATTGTATGACAAGAAATTCCATTCAAAATGGAATGTTTTGTATCGTCAAATTAATTTTTATTCATATTAGTAAACTAGTGATGTAATTATCATTTACTCATTAAATAACATCTGATTAGAAATCTCTATCAATTTACGCATTTTGTTGGACTTTACCAATTCGCGCAAGCAGCTAAAATTAATGAGGTAAATCTGAAATCTGAAATCTTATTGCGCATTCAAATAATAGACGAATTGGTATGGCACAGCAGGCTGATTGTGTTTTGAACTCATTAAAGCATATTTACAATACACCTACAATTACAAATAGTATTTTTTGCATTCATTAATACCATTCGTCATTCGTTATTCGCTTCCCAGCACTTTTTTAGCTTCCTACGATTTATGTTTTGTTTGCGCTTTCCTTCTGCTACGAGACGCTTGTCTGTATTTGTTGCCTTGCCGGCGCAAATTGGGTGACGACCGACAATAGAAGCAAAGAAGGCAAATTACTGGGGGCTGCTCCGTTTGGATCACCTGTTGGCATCAGCCGTTACATACCGCAATTACAATCGACGTGCACTGAGCGCGCCGCCGCGCATTACTTCTTCGGCTGCGACCGTGCTACACGGCCGGCAAAAGTATTGACCGACTCCTGCAGCACTCGCGAGACACGAGCCCGGCACGCCGCCAGCCCATTGGTCCGAGAGCGTGGTCTGACATAGGACCATATCCCGCACAGCATAAATACAACCGTGCAAAACCTCGTGGCTTCAGTTTGCGAAGTGCTTCTCTCCGCTCTAAAGCGCGCAATTTCAAACAGCAACAGTTGCGCCCCGCACACTGTTCTATCGCACTGAAGCAATTTACTTAAAACAATAGTCTGCAAACGGTCATCATTGACGCAAACTAATTACAGTTTTCAAAATTACCACGAATTTGTGATCGTACTGACATCAAGTGGATTATCTGTCTGAGAATTGTAAGTGATCTTCATTTGGCATCTTTTCATTCTCATTGTTGTGAATGACATATTTAATTGAGCATGCATTATTAGTCCGCATGCATTAATAGTATGATTGTCACATCGATTTTCCGAGTAAATGGACTAGCCGGGAATCGATACATGACTCCATTTAGGAAATGTTATAAGAGTACATGCAATGAATACTTCAATGGCTTCAATTATTCATTAACGGCATAATGTTATTGTGGCACTGCTAACACAATTATTCGATATAAAAAAGCGTATTACTCTTGTTAATGACAATAGTAAACTCGTAAAGATGAAGGATTTGCTCATTTTCAAATGTTATTCATGTTAAAAAGTCGCATTAAAAAGAAGTCATCAACAAAGAACCGCAAGTGAGACGCACAATTAACAGTTTTTGCTAGGTGGCTCAATAATGTATTTGCAAACGTTTAACTAGGCTTCGTGAACATACGTCGAATATTTTTTAAATTAAAGTTTTATCTCAATTTTTTTAAATTAAATTACATTTTTGTGAAAATATGTCCATTATTTCCGACGTTGAATTGTATAATGGAAATTGCCTTTTGCAGTTGTATGATGATATTACGTAAATTTGTTTTGTTATTTGAGATAGCATCAAATGGCAGGAGTGTGAGTCAAACTTGACTGATTGATAATGAAATTTATACACAAACGCAAATCTACATGCACGACGATAACCTCCCGCGAATTGCCATTTAATAGCGCCCGATATATATATATCGCTGCGCGTTTCCTACGCACAAAACTACTCCTTGACTAATTGAATCTCCGATAACATGATAACAAACTATGACGAAGCATGGTCCGATATACGCATTCGTCATATCATTCGTCTTAACTCCTTGTCGCTGTCAGAATAATTGTTCACATTTATTGAAATGATACCTTTTGTTGTCTTATTAAAATAGACTTCCGTTCAATTGGTGAAGCGCTTATTACGCCTCGTAACTCGTGTTTACGTTGCCCACTCGTACACATTCTGTAATAATATAGTTGACATCTAATTTTAGCAAACAATTATGCTTGCTTCAATATTTACGGCACACGTTTTGCAAGATGTCATTATTATTCGCAGTCGTTCAATTCATAAATCGAAGGGATTTACTTAGTTTTCAAATCATTCTAGATCGGAAAGAAAGTAACCAAAATGCCAGCTCGCGTACCAGAAATAAGAAATGGCGAATGTAGTCAAGGTAACAACGATGTAGTCATCACCGGCCTTTCGGGTCGACTGCCAGAGAGCCAAACGATCGAGGAGTTCAAGCAACAGCTCTTCGATGGCGTGGATCTTATAACAGACGATGACAGAAGATGGCCATCTGGCCTTCACGGATTACCAACGCGAACCGGCAAAATCAAGGATTTGGCGCACTTTGACGCCACCTTTTTCGGTGTGCACGCCAAGCAGGCGCATGTGATGGATCCACAATTGCGTATGCTTCTCGAATTGACCCAGGAAGCGCTCGTTGATGCGGGCATCAACCCGACAGAGTTCCGTGGTTCAAACACGGGAGTCTTCATTGGCGTGTCGGACAGTGAGAGCCACGAGCAATGGACTAAAGATCCGGATCAAATCAACGGATACGGTTTGACTGGATGCTGTCGAGCCATGTTCCCGAATCGTATTAGCTACACATTCGACTTGAAGGGTCCAAGTTTTGCAGTTGACACTGCATGCTCCAGTAGTATGTTCGCAATGCATCAAGCCGTAATGGCAATCAAGACGGGCCAATGCGATTCGGCCATCGTCGGCGGGGTTAATTGTTTGTTGAAGCCGAATAGTTCACTGGAATTTCATCGACTGGGTATGCTCAGTCCGCAAGGAATGTGCAAGGCATTCGACTCATCCGGTAATGGATATGTGCGCGCGGAAGCGGCTGTTGTTATTGTTTTGCAAAAAGCGAGCGCTGCACATCGTGTGTACGCAACTGTTCTTGGCGCAAAAACCAATACAGATGGTAGTAAAGAACAAGGAATTACGTTCCCATCAGGACAAATGCAGAATAAACTTATCAAAGATGTATACGCCGAATGCGGCGTTGATCCTACCGAAGTGGCCTACGTTGAAGCGCATGGTACTGGAACTAAAGTCGGAGACCCACAAGAAGTTAACTCGATCGCAGACTTTTTCTGCAAGAATAGGAAAACTCCTCTACTTATCGGCTCAGTAAAGAGCAACATGGGGCACGCCGAACCAGCTTCGGGATTATGTTCCATTGCGAAAATACTTATTGCAATGGAAGCTGGTCAGATACCGGCTAATTTGCATTTTCAAAATCCGAACCCAGATATTCCAGCATTATGCGATGGCCGGCTTAAAGTGGTCGCTCAAAATGAAAAGTGGAACGGTGGAATTGTTGCAGTAAATTCGTTTGGATTTGGTGGCGCGAACGCACATATTGTTCTTCGGTCTAATCCAAAGCCGAAAGAAAACTGGCCATCGGAGCCATTACCACGGCTAATTGCAGTTTCCGGCAGAACTGCGGAAGCTGTGAATCATTTTATCGATAAAATAAATCAGCAACCACATGATGAGGAACTTTACGCTTTATTAAACGAGATTCATTCGAAAAATATCAACGGCCATAATTACCGCGGATTTGCGTTATTGGGTGATAGCCAAATCAGAGATGTTTCCATGGTAGGCAACGATAAGAGGCCTATTTGGTATGTGTTTGCAGGCATGGGTTCACAATGGCCTGGCATGGGCAAAGACTTGATGAAAATTGACTTATTCCAACAAACTATCAAACGCGCTGCGAATGCGCTCAAACAGTACGGTGTTGACTTGGAAGATATTTTATGTAACAGCAACGAAGAAACACTCGCAAACGTAAGAAACTGCTTTATCTCGATTGCCGCAATTCAAATCGGCTTGGTCGAACTTCTTAAAGCATTAAACATCGAACCAGATGGTATTCTCGGGCACTCGATTGGTGAAGTTGGCTGTGCATATGCAGATGGTACCCTCACGATGGAACAAACAATGCAACTCGCTTATGTTCGTGGCTCAGCGATAATTGAAAGCAATCTTGCCACAGGAGCAATGGCCGCGGTGGGTCTCTCATGGGAAGATTGTAAAACAAAATGTCCAAGCGATGTGTATCCGGCCTGTCACAATAGCGAAGACAGTGTAACTATTTCTGGGCCACCCGCATCAATTGATAAGTTTGTCGAGGAATTAACAAAGCAGAAAATATTTGCCAAGAAAGTCAATAGCTCTGGGTATGCTTTCCATAGCAAATATATTGCCGAAGCGGGACCAAAACTACGAAAAGCCCTTGATACTATTATTGTGAACCCCAAAACGAGAAGCTCAAGGTGGATTTCAACCTCAATTCCGGAGTCCGCTTGGGGAACACCTCTCGCACAACAAAGCAGTGCAGCTTATCACGTTAACAATTTACTATCGCCAGTGTACTTCCATGAAGCGACCAAACATATCCCAGAAAATGCAATCGTTATTGAAATTGCCCCACACGCTTTACTTCAAGCAATTCTTAAACGCAGCTTGAACCAAAATTGCACCAATATTGGCATGGTAAAAAGAGGCCATGCAGATAACTCTGAATTTGTTTTATCAAATATTGGTCGTATTTACACCGCTGGTGCTCAGCCTAATATCGCAAAATTATACCATCCAGTATCATTTCCTGTAAGTCGTGGCACACCAATGTTGGCGTCTATGATTGAGTGGGATCACTCAACAGAATGGTCCGTCGCTAACTTCGGCGGAAGGAATTCACATTCTGGCGAATTCGTTGTTGATATCGATTTGAGCAAGGAGGAGCACAAATATTTAGCAGGTCATACGATCGATGGAAGAATTCTTTTCCCAGCTACAGGATATTTGGTAAGTTTAACTTTCCAATGTTATATGAAATATCTAAATTAATTCATTCGGTTCACAGACTCTAGTATGGAAAACTTTTGCTAAGATGCGGAATGAAGATTTTGAGCAAATGCCAGTTGTAATTGAAGATGTTAAATTTATGCGCGCAACAATTATGCCTAAAGAGGGATCCGTTAAATTCCTCATTAATATTTTTGAAGGATCAGGTGACTTTGAAATTTGTGAAAGCGGGTCGGTCGCTGTGTCGGGCAAGATTTATGTGTCCGAAGAACCACAAAAACAATTCTTGACATTGCCGAAACCCACCATCAAGAAAGAAAAGGATATTTTAGAATTATCCACACCAGATATTTATAAAGAACTCAGACTTCGCGGTTACGATTATGATGGAATCTTTAGAGGAATTCACTCTTCTGACAATTTTGGGTTTATGGGCAAACTAAACTGGGAACAAAATTGGATTAGCTACATTGACACAATGCTTCAATTCTCAATTCTGGGTCAAAACACGCGCGAATTATATTTGCCAACAAGATTACAACGCGCTGTAATTAATCCTGCTGATCATATCAAGGATAGCCAAGAACAGATGCCTGTTTATATGTATCGTGAAATCGGTGTGATTAAATCTGGCGGTATTGAACTTAGAGGAATGAAAGCAAGTTTGGCACCACGTCGTCAACAAACTCAGGCAGCTCCTAAATTAGAACAATATCAATTTTTGCCATACATGAATATGAATCAAGTGGTTGA
>JARJDV010011935.1:0-13195 GCA_030264675.1 Anaulacaspis nigra | reverse complement strand
GCAACAAATATCCTAAGATAAGAAAGAATTTAAAGTATTAGTAGTTGGAACGCTTACTAACTAGTTTCAATGTTCGGATGGAACATTTGCAATAACAAAGTCTTATCAGTATAAAATCAGCTGAATTCGTGAAAACGTACAAATAGCATTCATAAATAAATCAAATAACGTGCAACAAAATACATATTGAATTTGTGATATGTTTCTTCTATTGCCTTTTCATATATTATTGCATTGCTGCTCATGCAGCGAGTGCAGAGAATTTTCAGTCGGTGGATAAATTGAGTTTATGCATGGTTGCATTCCAAAAATGATATTTAGATATGAATGAAACATGCGTGGAATTTTCATTACGTTTTTTACCGTAAGTGAATTATATAAACTTTACGTTTGTTGTACTTTAATAAGGCAGTCCGTACGCTTGAAGCGATACGTGCTTCCTATTCGCATTCCATGTACAAATAAAATTAAATAAAGTTATTTTTCTTCTTCGTCGTCCGTAAGCGTTCTTAACTCGTTTGTGGTTCTTGTGGTTGGCGAGTAATCAAATGGATTACGATACGTTTGTTGTTGTTCTCGACGATTTCCACTCGACGTAGAGCAAATAAGTGCCAAAGCCATAGACCAATGTATTGAACAATCCAAAGCACTGCAATTTGTATTAAATTAATGTATTTCGTACGCAAATGCAGTATGTAATAATTGTTTAAGCTTCAGTGAAGCTACTTACACCGGCTGCCAAGTTGGCTGCTCGATGTCTTGGATAAGATGGTGACCAAACAGCCAATTGAACAATAAATGCAATTCCGTATAGGGCTGTACAAATTCCGGTGTTGACCAATTCCTAGAAATTAATATTTATATAATAGTTCTCTTCTCAAATGGTTTATACTTACTGATAACACCCAATCAACAGGGAGATTAAGGGCTTCTCTGATGCCCAGCAAGTAGACAAACAGCCAAATCAGTGTTCCAATAAAACTGATTGTGACCACAAAGAGGAACCAATGTGTACCAGATAAATAAGCCGGTGAAGCCAACGACATGCAAATAATTCCAAAAATCTGCAATATTAAACCGTTAATAATTTCATATTATTAAATTTTCTTAATTTAGATAATAATCTCTCATTGTTCATGGTTGTGTGGCAATCATAATTTCCTCTTCTTGAGTTCTCGCTATTATTTATGCGCATCCATTTGGAAATAGATTAACATTCAGTTAAGATTCATCGCGAGTAAAATCTGCGCATCATGGTGAAATTGCTAAGATATGCATTTGTTATATGACCCCAAAAAGCAATGACATGCAAATTCATTAGAATTTTTCACGTATAAATTTCTTGTAAATTAAAGCCTTGCATTGTTTTCTCTGCTTTGCAAATTATAATAAATTTCTATTTTCGTTGCGTTCGGCAATTTCATCCTGAAGTTGATTGCAAGAGCGTGACAAGTGAAAACAAGCAAGCGAGTTTCAAGAACCATCACGCAAACGAAATGTGCTGTATTTTAAAAGTTCAAATTTTCATTTAATTGGAGTGCAGCCAACAAAACAGATGGTTTTCTCCCGCCGATAATAGTAGAAACTATGACTTCATCGTCTTCTCTTGTTACATTCATGCGTTTCGCTATAAAACGAATGGATTCCAACGAAACACTTTTATTTAAGTCATCGACGTGAATAAAATATTATGAAATTCATTCTACTTAAGTAGGTTGTAGGTGGTAAGAGTGGGATATTTACAGTATATTATTAACTTAACTAAATCATAATAACGCTGCATATAAGGTGAATAATTCACAAATAAATTAAATCATCTCAGAGTGAATGTTTGGAATTATTTCAATGTATTGCAAATATGGATCTTAAAAATAACAATGATGTAATGCTATGACATAACTATTGCTATGCAGTTTCGCTTCCAGATGCAGACGTATTGAATATTTAATGATCCTTCAAAGAGGAAATCCAACTTTCATAGATAAAGTTACAGGAAATTATTTATCTTTTATGAGCCACAAGCTGAACTCCACTGAAAGACGCCATGAATTTGTTTCTTTACAGAAGATAAATGAGATTTCTAATGTTTGACTTGCCACGACATGCACAATTGCGACGAGTAATTGACTGGGCTTGACTGATTACGCAATAGCAACCAAAGTGTTTGCACTGCTCCTTAGGAAAATAACATTTCCATGCGTTGTTCACTTAAGGTCAATGGAATGTGGAAGTTGCGTTCATTACTTGACTGCTTAAGTTGTACAGTAATTTAAACAATTAAAATGAAGAAACGCGCACCTGTAATGTTCCTGACTGATTTTAATACCCAGCTTAGAATCTAAATCTTCTCTTCACATCCTTAGCGTAACATTAGTGATAAATACAGAAACTTTGCACATTAATTTCACGCAGAGTAAATAACAACGTAAGCATTTAATTCTATTGATTATCATTTGCAATATAGTTTTGTAATCATGTAAAACTAAATTACCGATTGCTTCATTAGTAGCGGTCTACGATTACCACATGTTGAAGGAAATCGAGCATATAAAAGGAAGAAAAGTTGTGCAAAATTGAAACGATTAACTCTACACATAGCTAATTATTGTTAATTAATACTTTCACTACTGCATTTTTACCATGACTACTTTCTAAGCAACAACATAAAAAGGCAACCAAGAACTTAAACTTATTTTTATCTGCTTGTCATGAATCGAAATGTCAACAAAGTTATGTATGACCCCACGCTAACCTACCATAATTAATAAACGAATAATTAATGTTTGACATTGCATAGCACAGGATTCGAAGATTATATTTAATAGACTCATGTCTGCGCATATGCGTGTGTAATAACTAAAACACTTTCAAGTAGGCGATACGCAATTACTTACTCACTTTTTACTAACTCTTCGTGTTGGTAACCTGCAGTAATAACTTCAATAACAAGTGAGTAAGTAATTATAATTGCTGTAGACAATTACAACTTGCACTTGCACACTCGATCTTAACTCGATAAATATATCTTTCAGTTCTTTCATAGGTATTAGCGAAATAAATTTTCTGTAAGTATATTATTTTAAAACTGTGCGATTGCCACTTCAAAGGAGAACAGTTAAAATGGCGAATGTATAATTTATTCTATAAATAACATATTTAGACAGACATCATAAATATTTGCATTTCAACCATGATTATAACAGTTTATCGCAGAAAGGCTTGCAAGTACCTAATTAAAATGTTTATAAACCTGACTTCATCTTATAATAATTTACATTATAATATTCGCACTATTTTTAGCAATTACTTAATGATTTACAAAAGTGTGTACAGTATGTCACACTTGTAAATTCAATTTGTGTCTTTAAAAAGCCATTAGCTGAGTACACGTCTTGAACGTGCTGCACTTGCACGTCAAGTTAATGAATTTATGCAAAACACAGGTAAAAAACACGCCTATTACATTTTGCATTACTCATGTTACAATGAGTTTATTTGCTGTTTGCGTAATTTGTTGTTTGTCTCAGCTATATCTTACAAGGTCAACAGCAATTCTTGAATAATGTGCGACTCCACACAATATGACAATTGTTGTTCTTATCTCAGGTAAAGGAATTCACGAGATTTTGAACACAGTTCGTGATTAGTGTGTTTTACGACTGGCTTGCCCCAAGTGTAATATGTAGATATAAGTTAATTAAAAGCTTACTTTCCAGGATTATAAACGCTCGCATCTGATGTCGAATGTTTAATGTGGGCGATTATAATTTTTAGCCCACAGCTTTGTGTACTTTTAAAGCATGCGCAAGTGAAATATTGATAAAAACTTGGTTTATTTGGTGATGTTATTGTTGTGATGCAATAGGAAGAGCGCAAAAGTGAAATCGCACACCCACATAATATCAAACGTTTTCTAAATCTTTCTAAATTTCCAATCAATTTTACACGTTTAAATCCTTCGAATTGTTATTGTAGTTATACACGAGTTGCTCTAATTCTTCAGCTTGTAAGGCAATAGAAGCAGGTGAGGCAAATTAATGCCAAACCGATTTTTCATGGATATCGAATGTACTTAGTGTAGCAGAATGCTGTTATCCATAAAATTGCAAGGACGTTCAGTTATTCCGTTAGCTCTAGCTGTAATTGTGCAACTTAAGTCTTGTCAACCGCTGACACACTCGTTGCAAAACTTACAATTTATACAAAACGTCAAAATTGTAAATAATGCGAATACAATGTGTAAATACGATATCCAAACATTTGTGATGCTAATTGATCTATGACCTTCATTCACCTCGCCGGCTTCAATTGAAATGGCAATAAAATAAAGCATCTATGTATAGATGATGTCTCACAACATTTCGCATCAACATATCCTCGCCGCAATTAATTATTACTAGTTAAATAATTACGTTCCTGGAATGCAGTCGTTCGATTGCATTTGCGTATTGCTAGCAAATCATTGTCCGTCCCATCGTAATATCATGGTCACTCCATTCAGTACCCACGGTATGCCAGCCGCATGCAAGGATTCAAATGAAATGTGAATTATTAAGCGCGAAACGATGTGAATTGGGTTTCCTGCATACATCTGTTTGACTTGCGGAGAATTACACTCAATAAAATACATCTAGCATTTGTCAAATGCTTCTTAGATCATCAATCGGCTAATTTAAATTAATTTCATACCATATGACTTGACGCTTCCAGACCAAAGCAACTAAATCGCCAACCCACGTTCGATAATTAGCACAAAGCATTAAACGACAATCATAAATGGAGTGTAAACTTGACTCTTATCATGCTGATAATTATTGTAACAACTATCCAACAACAACAATAAAACATGTCCGTAAATAGACATTTTTCGAACGGTTTGCTTGGAAATCAAAACATTCAAATATTGAAACACTTGCCATAGCAGAATATTGAAATTTAGAAAGTTGTTTTTATTCGTGCCGCACACATTTGTCTTGCAAGTGTACAAAAGCGTATCTGAAGAGTTTTGTGCCAATTTTACGCGTCAATATGATCGATATAGATGCGATTATTACCAATTCGAGGATCTTGATACGACCAGGCATCGTCTGCGTAAAGTAATCCACATTGATTTTGATCCATGATAATGGGCCAGTCTGGTTACCACCATCCGGTTTAGCGGCATTGTTGTTGGCGCCTTGATTCGGCTGCACTGTTACCACCGTTTCCGTCATCATTGATGATGCTGTCTCTTCGCTTGTTGCACTCGAAACAAACGCGCACTTTGCAATAAAACAAATCGCACGCGCTTAGGCTGTAACCAGCAGGTGCACACGACGCTCGCGACTAAAAGACGCGCACAAGTTGGTGTCTTAGCTTCGCGACGTGGAAATGAAACCGCGGAGGAGCTCTGTGGCTTAAGGCTTGGTGAAACCGAGCGCACTTACGAACCGTGAGTGCCGCGATGAAAGCGTCGAAGAAGCCGATTGCGCGCGCGTAGTGCGCTAGCTGAAACGGGCACGAAAAGTGGTGGGCAACTTCGGTCATTTATGCAATGTATTTTTAATGACGTACCACGTTTTCGCTGACTATATACGTATTGTCTCTATGACTATATGCGTTCAGGTGTTGCTCCCGAGTACGTTACTCAGACTGTTTAGCAATTCCCTAATAGCGATTGTAAAAACAAGATTACCAAGTTTATCTAGTGATTGAACTGTTCAAAACCGATTATCTCACAACAAGAGCTATTTTAACAGATAACATATGACAAACTATTTGCAAAAATAAATAGTAAGACTAAGTAATATTTCTCAAAATTCCCAACTAGAAAAATACGTAGAATTAAAACAGATAATAAACGAACAGACATGTTTAAGTATTAATCATAAATTGTTGACGAGTTCCAAATTGTTTCAACTATGTTGAAGTTTACAGTAATTTAGTTACAATTTGTATGTGCCAAGCCAGCAGTTGAATAATTAAGAAGCTAGCGCACCAAGTAGTGATTAGCATTTGGTAGTGGTTTTTTGTCTATCTCAAATAGTTTTTTGGAGTGGACGCGCAAGTTTGAGACAAGTTCGACGAGAATTTCGGTTTCTCATTCACACATGCCATCCTCGTAAAGTTTTAATGTGACATATTTGCCTACATTTTCCAGAAACGGTTTTATATATTTAGTATGGGTAAAACGCGTTTTCGATGCGTTAACTATGCATGAAGTCGCTGAAACTAAGTGAACAAAGCATGTGCACCTCAATTCGAAAATATCTGTTGAGTTAAAGTAGGCATTTGACCTCAACGTTTGCAGTCATTCGTTGGTAGTCAATGCTAGTTGGTATTCGTTCGTTGACTTATTTAGAATTGGAAATGGGAACGCACTAATTCGTTCAGTATAATAAATATGTATGCAGTTTAATAAGTAGTTTAATCATTCTCATAATTTTTAATACGAGCATAAATTGTTTATGATCGTGTCATAACATATTATTTCCTATTAATACTTACTATTTAATCATATCATACATTTTATTTTGCTTCCTCGATTAATGGACATATCATATCATTTAATTTTCATAAATATTGAATCCAATGACATCGACCGCACCTTTAATCACTTAGTAAGAAATTTTCAGAGTGAATGATTAATTTATACACTCATTCTAGTAATGTAATTAAGGTTTCTCATTATTTATATTCTAGAAAAGGTGTTTCCAAATATTTAATACAGAAAACAACGATGAATATAATAAATATTGGCTGGGAGAAGTTTCATAAAAGTGTATAAGGAGTTGCATACGATTTACACTGCAGTTATCCTCTAACCTAACATGTAACAGGTAAATCACCCAAGGATCATTCAACCGTTTCAATGTTTATTAGTATGTTTCTGGACTGATAAGTGTGGCATCCAACGGCATTTCAATTAGTTTTGTTTATTATAAAGTTAAAATAATTATTATTCACTACTGCTTTCTTTCACATCACCAGTAGTTCGATAGTTTAAAAGTTTTGTGTATAAAGATGATTCCAAACGATATTACCCAATTGACCTTTTGATCAGTTGTCATTCCTATTGGTGTTTGCAACAAAAGATATTCGAAATATCAATTCTTGCCTTGCTGTGCCTCACCTCCTTCTTCTTGCTGGCGAGTACAACCTGATGGAGCTCACAGCTGCTTTTACTTTGCCAGGTTAGTTCAGTGTGTTATTCATCGTTGCAATTACATTCACTCCTGCGGCAAAGTAGTGCTAAAGAGTAAAAATGTGAGTGGCTTATGTGATTCGGTGTTTAATTAACTAGGCAGAGATCAACAAAGAACTGTAAGGAACAACTTGAAGTATAAATGTGATAATTTCAAGGGAATAACAACAAAAATGAATTCGCCAGAAAGGTAAACAATACATTCTAACCCTTTTTTACGTAGATAAATATTAAGCTATAAAATGTTTGATCTGAAATGATATTTGTTGCCGAGCAACTATCGATGAAGTTGCATAAGTGAAGTGAAACAAATGTTTGCTCTAACAACGGTTTCTTCTTTTCTAAATTTTCTAATTCTAGTGTTGCTTATTCCCATTCATGCATGTGGTTGCTGTGAATGACATGAACACGCTTCATTATTTCTTTGTTTAGTCTTCGAAAGACATTTTCTTACGTTTTTATGGCAAAAGATGAAGTACTTTTCCATTGTTTTACCACCGTCAGCACTTTCTGCAAGAATCTGAATAAAATCAGTTGTTTCTTTGTTATTCTTTCGTTTGCTAGCATTAAGTAATAAATTTTCTCTTCTCCCGAGTGAATTTCTGCATGTCGAATCGCCGTCAGTACGTAGTAAATAAGCAGTTGCAGATTGAAATTAATTGCGATCATTGCATGCGTAATTGTTTTACAATGGGTGCTTAAGTGCATAACGTAATTTATACTGAATGTAGTAGAATCTACTGAAAACTGTTATCCAAGTTAAGTAGGCATTAGTATCAGTTATACTAGTTGAAAATCCATTAACTTTATATTTATTTTCAGTATCCCTAGTAGATCTGAACACTGCGTAATGATGGCAGAGAAACTCTACCTATTTCAGCAGCAAGGAAAATTTACAGATGTCACAATATGCATCGATGGAAGCGAGTTCAAGGCACATCGTCACATTCTTGCATCTACCAGCTGTTATTTTAACGCTATGTTTTCCGATGGTTTACTGGAATCCTCTGCACCGCTCGTTAAAATCTCCGGGATTGATTCACATGGTTTTGCGCTCCTGCTCAAGTATATGTACACTGGATTCCTGCACATACATGAGGATAACGTTGCTGACATTGTTGCCACTGCCGTTTATCTACAAATACAGACGGTTATAAATAAATGCGTTGACTTCCTCAAATGCATTGTCAACATGAAAAATTGCCTGGAAATTGTAGACATTGCCAATATCTACGAATTTGATGAATTACGTCGTACAATTTACGAATTTGTTAGTAGAAATTTACTTAATGCTACAGGTATTCATTTGAGACTGAATGTGGATATGCTGGAGTACGTTGTCAGTCACGATGTGCCTATTAACGGATCCGAAACAGATATGCTAAAATTCGTTTTGGAATGGCTCTTGCATGGAACTCACGAGTAAGTACTTGATTTCATACGCTTGGTTCAACAGCTTATTTCATTCTATTCTTTCAGAAGTCGACAGAAATATGCAGAGCGGATCATTAGACATATTCGATTCAAGGAAATACCACGTGAAAACCTTGATAATTTACTTAGTGAAATAGTTGTGAAGCCTTGCCAGGGAGAAGAACTGAAACAAATACTTCTTGAAAAGTATTCAGAATGCCAGAGCAGAGATGACAACATTCACTCAAGCAGAGGCTTAAAAACAGCGGTGCTTCGCATCGGTGGATTTTCTCGCCTACATCCCGAAGCATCGCATGAAATTACTTATTCATTCATTGGCGATACGCACTGGATGTCATTAACTAATATCCCTTATCTTGCCGGATGCAATTATGGCACTACAGTTGCCAATAATAATTTATACATCGTTGGTGGTTGTTTCGAACAATATATGGAAATTGTTCAGCATCCAAACGGATTTCGTTACAATCCTTGTAAAAATTCATGGGATCAAATATCGCCAATGAGTATGGATCGATGCCACTTTACACTTAATACTCTTGGAAATAAACTTTACGCTGTAGCTGGAACTACTTCTAATAATGATACGACAAACACTGCCGAGTACTATGATATCAAAACAGATAAATGGACTTATATTGAATCACTGCCAGAAAGTCGCCAGCAGCATGCTGCAGTTGCCATTCAGCATAAGGGCGCAAATCTTCTTTTTGTTTCAGGAGGTATGCATGGGCACACAGTATTAGCTTCAATGTTTATGTATAATGAAGTTACCAATATGTGGTCGTCTTGTGCACCACTCCTAGCACCACGAGCTGATCATGCTATGTTTACGTATAATGGACAAATTTATGTTTTTGGTGGTTGGTATACAAGCGATATACGCATTACTGAACGCACCAAAGTTGCAACTATTGATGCTTACGATATAGAAGCGAATACTTGGCGACATGTTACCACAGTGCCAAATACACGATATTTGCCTAGCGTAGTACTACATGAAACAAAACTCTATATAATTGGTGGATTCCATCGTTACCACGACTTTAACAAAAAGACAGTCGTCGAATGCTATGATCTTGCCACAGATACGTGGACGGAAAAAGTTAAGAATCCTCAAAACTATTGGGAACATACGTCTGTTATACTTGATGTGCCTAAATATTTGAATATTTAAATTAGCAATTTATTACAAAAGTCGACAACTTTTAAAACTGTTTATAATTATAAAGTTTGAAACTACAATTTCTCCATGTTACATGAGTTACTTGTTGTTTTAATATTGAGTGGAATATATTTTATATAATTTTATAATTTCAATTGATTATTGAAATGGTATAAAAATTAATAAGATATTATTGTAAAATCCATTGAAGGACATGAAAAGTTTAAAAACTTCTGTTCCCTTTAAATTGTAGTAGTAGCTCACTTCTTAGAGATGGCGCGCGATGATCTAAGTAACTCGGAAGGTTGAAAAATTAAAGTTTTAATATTAAAGTATTAGCAATCATAACTTACAATTGATACAATACGTAAATAATTCTACAATATGATATTCTTTTTAATTTTTGCCAAATTCAATGTTACATTTGACGTGAAACGTCATATTTAAAATGTCATTGCAAATTTTACAATATGCGCGTTTACAGTATGTAAAGGAGCATGCAAATTAGTTTCTTAAATTTCAAGTACGAAATAATTTGAATTTACGGGCAATATGAGCATTAAATGAAGGAAGTCTATATAAAATGAGATTCAAGTGACGTACGTGGTTCGGCGCGCAATGTGTTGACTGCCAGCCGCGAGGAGTGCTGTAACAGTGTGCAGCGCGCATGCGTCTCCTATAACATATCCATCTCCATGATCCGTGATACGATACTCGTCGGTTAGTGAGTGCATGTCGGTTCCATTTCTACAGTTCTACGTGTGTTTAGAATATAATCGTGTCGCAGCGGCTTCAAGACAGTGCTCAAGTATCGAAAAAACGTGAAACGTAACATACAAAGCGGCGTGTGTGAAGAACTAATCGATGTGAACTACAAACTGCAATGAAGATTGCACCAAGTACACGTTAATTTCTATTCGGTGAAATCGTTTCGTCGGCGGCAGACTGTTGGATTTAATACAGCCGAAACATCGCGTGCCCTTTGAGTAAAAACACGATTCGTAGAGCCGTAATCGGTGTTGGGTCTGTGAAAATCCAATGGGAATATATTGCAGAACATAAACGTATTCGCGAACCGTGTGGTGCTGTGTTGATAACGTGATCGAAGCCGATGCACCTTTACACGTACATTGCATTAACACATTGCACCGTCTGTATCGATATCGTCCGGCAATTGTTTCGTACGCCTTTGGATTAATCAATTTGTAGGCTTACGATGGTGTAGTCTTCAATGGCAGCAATCTTGGATTATTGAACGTGCGAATTGGGAAGATGAATACTCTTCGTATCAGTGCCATTCGAATAACATGATTATTCGGCCACTGTGAGCCACGAAGCGAACGAGAGCGAGGAAGAAATCGAATTATACTAGCTTATTTAGCATTTTATAAGGCAAATTTGTGTGATTCTACCTAGTGAACGCGTGTGTATACAAAGTACATAACCATAATTTGCAAAAGCGATAATCGCTGGCAGCTGCTGAGTTCCATCGGCGCCTTCTGCAGCAAATCGACATAGAGCTGAAAGAACAACGACGAATTGATTTGATTGCATCATCCCCTTGAATTGTTGCTCACAGAATACCAATGTAAATGGAAACAATCGCAATACGTATTGAGCCGCCACAGCAAAGCGAATACATTAAGCAAGTGCAGCATCAGCAGCCTCATTGCTGGAAGTCGGATAGTCGTCGATTAGCGTTTAACGTTTTATCGTCGACACCGTCAACTTTGTCGGCGGATAACGAACAGCCGCCAAGTGCATTATAACAATTGCAGCAAGACATGTCGGGCAGTTTAATGAGCAACGAACAGGAGCACAAATCGCCGAGAGAGAGCGGCGAGGATTCAGAGGATGAGAGCGAAATACTGGAGGAATCGCCCTGCGGACGATGGCTGAAGCGACGTGAAGAGGTGAGTGATCTTATCAATTATTTATTCGTTTGTCTCTTGTTTCGTGCATGCAAATATTACGTGACGTGATGGTTCCTAACCTAAAAGTCTGCGCCAGACAAGGCGACCATTTTGCACAATCGCGGCGAGTTGCCGCATGCGTTCCGCACACCTGACCTGACGTCACGGGATCGATTCCCGTAGTTACCCCATGACGGGGCCATGCGGCATAAAATTGGGGAATAGGCCAATGCCGAATTCCCGTTGCTTCTGCCGGCGAACTCATACACAACCCTAACCTAAAACAGCGTTGGCAACGAAAGGAAAACTCGATAGACTAGATATTTCGTTGTGAATCATTTTTTAGTCGCCTATCTAAATGATTCAGGCTATTATGAATAATGAGTAAATTTGTGATGCTAGAGCATATTCTCGTTCAACTGGTAGCATTTGTCATTCATACACGTTTAGGCGTTGTTCACCCTCCCGAATTTTGGGAGTGAGAGTCAGATCCTATATTTTATTAACATTTCAACGAAATGTCGACGAAGTAGAAAACCATTACCCAGGCAATTTGAGTCACGTTATTGCTGCATGACTCGATCCAAGCGTATGAAATATGCACATGATTTTCTTGCACATTTAGCAAATTGTGTGATATTCGCATAGTCATAGCAGTCACTAGGGACAAAGGTTAATTTACATTCGAACATGTTACACATTCGATTGTTTTGGGATTTCGCGATATGAAGCAACGACTTAGTTATTAATAATGATGGTACAAAACGTATGAATACATATGGCACATGTTGGCAAATGCTGATCCTTTGGTATTTGACCTGCGCAATTCGAAATCGAAGCAAAGCGTGCGTTTAAATAGCAACGAAATGATGTGAGAATATATTCGGCCGTAAAATTATACCTCAATGCGCGGATATCTTATTTTTAGAACGGGGTTCCGTTTACAGCATTCAAGAACTATGACCTTATTGCTTGTCGGTGCATCTTCGCAACCAGTTTGGAGTGTTCAATTTTTAACATATTTATGCGCTGTCGGATGACTTTCTTTTTTGCGTGTTCGAATGCGTTTTGCAACGTCTCATTAATATGTAAATGCATATTTTGTCGTTCATAAATTGGGAGTTTCCTTCTTTTTATGCGCGCAATTTTATGCATTCCCATGCATTTTGCTATTCCCATGCTATTGCTGCTTCGTTATTTATGCTCGCGGTTGTCTCGCAGCTATGCGATGCGATCCACCGCAACCAGACGACAACGACAATTCCATTTCATTCAGTGAATTCGTTCGCATTCAGTCGAATGGAATGCGACTGGAATGACTACTGTCTATCGGGGTGTATCTTTTATTTTTCGAATCCTTTTAGAGCTGGTCATTATCACCACGCAAAAGTGCGAGGATATAGCAAGAATTATTTATTCTTTTCGTGGAAAAAGGATTTGAAATTTGATATAGGTTAGATAGGTCAAAATATTCTCAAAGAAACTGAAGATTTTTAATTT
>JARJDV010011921.1:0-10301 GCA_030264675.1 Anaulacaspis nigra | reverse complement strand
CGGTGGGCGGCGCGATGCATACGTCCGCCAAATGTAAATGGAATTAACTTACCCTGATGCGGTTTCTAATTGAAAAATTTCACGCTAAGCTCAAACGTTGGGCATAACCTTAGATTAAATGACTTTTTGTTTTTTCCAAACTCACAAACATCTTATCTTTGCGCGCGCTCGTAGGGCGACAAATGTATGCAACTAATTGCATCGCGTGCATTCGTTGACTGGTTTCTTAGTCCGTTCGCATTCATGAATAGTGTCCTCGAAAGGCGACTTGTACATTTCCGACTCGCTCTTAATTTAACACGACTAATTAAACGCCAAGTTTTATGATATCACCTATTTCCCGAACATTAAACACACGTAGTAAACCGCCGCTTAAAAATACGCATGAGCTCTAAACAGCATAAACAGAGTGTTTAGCAAACTTCATTAGTGCGCGCGCGTGCATAAGACACAATTCGGTTCGAGCTTAAATATCTTATGAATTAATTTGCTCGGACGTTGTTTGTTAATTTGTATTGCATGTTGCGGCCGCTGGCAGATGTGTATCTTCTTTAGGTGTGGAGGGGCTGGCGAGTGCAAAATTTGATGAAACCGACCCACGGGAGCTCTTCAGGTACGTATACGTTTCGTTGCCTCTAAGCCATATACAAACCGAACAAAGCATGAGCACGAATTACGCATACAACAACAACACCCATCTCATATTGTATTAATAAAGTTAAGCAACTTGTCCAATACAGCCGGCCATCATTTCATCCATTCCCTGCTCTCTCTCTCTGCTTGTGTTTCAACGCGCGCTATCAATATATTTGCATCTTTTCTTAATGTTTAAACGAGCGTTATACGCGCAAATTTCATACCGAGGACAAACTAGCGCTAAAATGGAAAAGTGCCGATTACGGGCGACGAGCGAGCACCGTGATCGAACCGCATTACAACTTTGCGCCGCGTTATTAAATTACGTTCGCGTATTGTCCTCGCCGCGCTTAATTGCGAAGGGAATACGCCGTTTCGTTCAACTACCGCAGCGATTCAAGAGTCGCACGAGCGCCACACTCACCTATTCGCCGCCGTTTGCGTTTCTTTGCGTTCATGCGTCTCGCAGGAGGGCGGGTGGGCATAAAGGCAGCTTTTCTATCCGCTCCTTTATGATTGTTACTCTGGCGCGCGCGGCAAATGCGACTCGACGGCGCAATTTACATACGTGTAATCCGGGCAAATGCCCAAAAACGCCCTTCTTCCCGTGTTCGCACGCAATGACGCGTTTTATTAGCGAGTCGAGTAATTTGAGAGACTTTTCAGCGTGCGATGACTTTAAGATCTCTCGCACGACCTCTGAAATGAATTTGCATCTTCTTCTTCTTTCGCAACAATAGCATACTTATTACGAATTGTATGGCATAATATCTAATACGATGCGAATTGTTTCTCATTTAATTAATTCTGATGAGAATGCAAAAGTTGCCCCAAATATTATCAGGATAATTCTTTCAACTCCTCCCTCCTCCCCATCCCCCGCTCGGCGAATGTAAAGTCTAAGGTGTGTACGGGTCGTTTACGCGGGGCTAAAGTTATCCCTTTCGAGAAAGTTTGGCACAGGTTGCAAAGTCACGCGGAGGAGAGACGGTGCCAAGTTTGGATTTAGATTTTCAGGATGCTCCCAATTGAAATCGTCTTATCATTCTTGTTTATTATCCCGCGCTGTCAACACGAGTGTTAATGCCAAGTTAGATTGGTTGGTTGTCCTTTAACTACTTTATTCTAATCTTTCTACAACTTTCTACGACGCGGAAAAAGAATGAGGCGAGAATTTTCGAAATCAAATGTTAACATGTATTTATTCAGTGACAAGTTATTGCACGCTGAATTATTGAATATTGACATTTCCCGTTTACGCTCAGCGTAGCTTATACAATTCGAGAACGCACAATGGAGTCATGCGAATCGCAGTCGCGTGGAGGCGGCTTTATGTAGAGAGTCAGACGTTTTGCCCTTACAGCCATTATGCAAACAACAAGGCGTAATGGATTTAACGCAGCATTGAGTTATTGAATTTGGTAGGTGGCACGTGTTCGAGACCGCGTCATCTCGGACGAAGCTCAGCTATCAACCTAATGCACCAATGAACCCGCCGCCGCCGCTGCCGCTGACCGAACACACATCGCACGCATGCCCAACGCCCGGACTTAAATCATCAATGCGGTCCACACGCTGTTTGTGTATTTGTCTTTTGCACATTGACCACGCAAGCCGCCCCCGCGATGGCTCGTAGGGTGAATGGTGTATCCGTTCGTGCGGATCGCATCATCTGGTCAATCAAAATGCGATACAAGCGCTTTCAGCCGGCTTACGGGGGATATCAATTGGCAGTCAAATGTACGCTGGATGACACTCTCAATTACACGCCGAGTGCGAGAACAGAAAGCGATGCGAGCAAACTTTAAAGATTTCACGGTCCGTGTTATTGATCTACTTAAAAAGTTTGCGACCGCCGCGCGTTGTGCGCACGAGGGGGAAATATGCGCGTGTCATGTCGAACGAAGGCGGATATCAGCCCTTCAAACGACACTGTCATTGTCCCGAAGGCTTTCGCATGTTCTCCAATCTGCGCATCCTTCGACTGTAGACACACAGCGCGATGCTTCAAACCATATTTGTACAGCACATCAAGTGGGATACGAAACGCCATGGCGAACGAGAAGACTTGTGAAAGCCTCCAACGAATCTATTTGTTTCCGGCAATTGCGCGTAGGTATTTTTGTATGTTTGTGATTTTCCTTTTTGGCAACTCGCGCGCGTGCCTTGGATTCTTCAGCAGTCAAGTCTGCGGAAAAACGGAATGAAGGAGGGAATCAAGCATTTTATGCCGATTTCAATTTTCCAAGGATCAACATTTCCCATTACGCGTGTGTCAGGGGAAAATGACAAGCAATATTAGCACCCAGTAGAGAATATAAAATGGCACTTTAAGTAACACCAGCATTAAAACTGATTACATGTTCGCTGCTTGTAATGCCGGAACGTGATCCTCTTTATCTTGTTTATCATCCGGCGCGCGTATCGACCCGGCGCGGAATGCGGAAAACCGAGTGCCGAATGTCCTCCTCTCGCCGGCCCCAATATATTGTTAAGCAATTAGAATCGATGCCGAGGCAATGTTGACGCGCGCGCGCGCCAGGAAAAGGTGCTTTAATTCGGGAACGCAAAAAGGAAGCGGGTCGGTTACACACTTGTCGGGGTCACGCGCCAGTTAATTTTCCAGCCTTTTTATCCTTCCCGCGCGCGCACGCCCGCGCACACGCGTACGAAACGACCGCCTATAACCATTATCAGGGATATAACTTCTTCATTTCGACACGACAGAGCGAGCGAGGGCTTCGAGATAAAATATGATTTGTCCCAGTTTGTGCGGAAGGAAATCATGCACTTCGCGAAGTCGTGCAGGCACGTTGAGTAATTTGAAGGCGCGCTTTATATTGAAAAAGTTGACGGTGAATTTTTATTAGTTGCAAAACTCGCCGTGCTGTAAAGTTCCACAAGACTGATTTTCAACCTGGAATTTGCCTTTTTCAAATTCACATCAAGCTGAATGTGTCGCCGCGTGTAGACTTATAATTATTAATCCCACGGAAACATAAAGAAAGAAATCGCTTTGATTTTTAGTGGCGGTGTGCAAATTAAAAGTAAACAACCAGACGTTCCTTTATCACAGCGACACGTAATTATAAAGCGTAGCTGAAATTAATTAAATAGAAAAAAGCAGAAAATGACACCATTTTCCTTGTGGGTCACCAACATAACTATTTGTTTTAGAGGGCGGGATGGCACATTTTCAACTTAGGTACAAAATAGAATGGAGGACCATCTCTGCTGCGGCTGCTAGGCTTTGCTGCGTTACGACTGAATCATTTTTCCTTATAAGTCGTCCACGAGGATGGCAATAGCCGTGTTTACGAATGGGAAACGACGCTCACCGTGGAGCTATTTTTTCTCATAACATCTCTTCCGCCTTCCCCGTTGTGTTTTGCCGCTGTGTCTCAGGCGCGGCGCGGCAGGCTCGGGTGTTTATTGCAATAAAAGATAACATACACTGCCGTCTTTTACGCACCGTGCGCCAAATATATGGACGGAAGTGCACTTAATAAAATGAAAAAAACTCGGAGCGCATGCACGAAAAATTTGGACGTTACACGAGTTTTAAATTTGAAGAAATTGCCTCTTTTCTCTTGCCGGGAGAAATAGTAGGATGTGCACAAAGGACACATTTTCGTCCGCTTCTTACGCCATGAAAAATGTGGTAATTTAATAAAAACAACTGAAATATGAATGATAATGTCACAGGAATGTGCTTTTAAGTTAATATTACTTGAATAAAACAAAAGTAAATCTAGGAAAAATACGTAAAATACGAATAATTTAAAAGTTATCTTTGAAATATTCCATGAATATTCGAGAATTCGTAATGTACTTGTAAATGTTAATTAGACATGTGTCATTGGATGGAAGGCTAATTGAATGAGGAACGCATGTCGATGGCTTCTCATCGACGAAACCGCACACGTCTCTCGATCTGGCAGCGACATTGGCATTGCTGGGGCGGCAGCGGCGGGTATTGTGCACAACGCGACGGGTGGCGGCTAAGATTCTTATTGCATTCGGCCTCAAAATTGGTAGCGCCGTGTGCTGAAATCAGCCAGTATGCACCCGAAAGGGGTGTAAATGAAAAGCACGAAATCCACGTGTGCGGCGAGCACGAGGGAGTAATATAGGTGTTCAGTTAATCTACACCCGAGAAGTAATCCTGCGTATTTGCACGTGACATGACATGCCTTTCGACCGTATTCGCGTTTAATTCGGCGCGTCTACGTATTATGAATGTGCCGCGCCGCGCGCGATGGATATGGGCATTGTGCGAGAATGTGGAAATCCCGAGGATTCGCACCAGCAGCGTTCCAACGAATTCCGAACGTCTCGAGTCTACTCGACTCTTCAGAGTTGATTGATCGATGCCTAATGCCATTAATTGAACAATTTGATTATCGACAAACGAGCGCGCGCACGTTCAAGTATTCGTAGTCGTTTTCGCGATTTCCATTCAATTTGCTTGCATTGCTTGCTTCTTATACGCCAGCATAATATCGGGTGCACGAATGAATTTCACGGGAAACACAATTAAACGTGTTTACTCGTGACGTGCACCGAGCAATTCAAGACTTAAGTGCTTCTTCCCTCGATATTAGCTAAATATTGGAAAATGTTTGATATTGCAGGCACATTCATTAGCAATTTTCATCGAAAATTCTCATCGTCTTTGTAATTCCACACTCTACAGAAATTTGGTGCATCGTGTGCGTTATAGCTTGTGATCTATAATTTGCTATCGATCATGATCTAAGCTGGCTAATGGTATAGCCAATGGCACCGGCATGGATATGGGCGGAATGCAATGGTAAAAGCATTTAGATTTATCACCTGCATACACGCGAAAATTAACGAAAAATGATGATTATAGAGGGAGAACACGGTGCAATCTTCACCTTTTTTCCCTACCCTTATATCACTGCAAACCCTGCGGAATAATGCGTATGTGCGATAAATTTTCCTATGGATTTTCACATGCGTTTATCTTACTTTTCCGCCGTACGCTTAAATAAAAATATAAGTATGTAGATAAATATTTTTTTCGGATAAAAATGTAATTTCATGAAAAATATTTGGAATAATTTTGTCATTTACAATACTGTCATGTGGAATTAGAATTGGCACGTGCAAATTTGAAAAATTGTGACACATACAGTACTAGTCATTGCATTGCATTATTATCAAAATGAGAACACGTATCAAATGCGCGTTCGCGAGGGCGGCAGGAAATTAGGATTTATTGAACACGCGTACACATACGTATCCTTCGCAAAGGCAAAGCAGACGCGGCGCGGCACATCGAACAGTGAGTGTGGGGGGGATGCAAACTGGTAAAGCTTTTCAGTTTCTATAAATCATATTATTCGGGAGGGCGCAGGATGGATAACCCATTACCCACCTATCGAATGGTGGCAGCGGCAACAGCGGTGTGGCAGGCGAGCATATCACTGATGACGACATTTGTATGCAATGTGTGTGCACGTGCCATTTACACATTAGTCGAACACGCGAATTGCGCGAATTTGAAATTCTCCAAAGTCTGATGCGTTACGCTTCCTCTCGCCGACTTTCAGATTAATTACATTCAGCTTCCTCTAAATTAACAATCACATTTCCGTTCGAATGGCAATCTTCTTTTTGCGTCCACCGCTCTAGTCAATATTCCACCCACCCAATTTTTTTTCGAAAATTTAATACAAAAACGAAACAAAGGAGACGAAACCGCTAAAAATCCGGAAGGACAATGCGCAAAGACGCCCGAGCGCCCGCCGCGGCGTTATCTTAATCAGCGCAGAATGCAAAAAACGGCCGCAGGAAAAATAAATATGATCCGGAATGAATGCAAAAACACAGTGCCGAACGCGCGCTAACCAAGATAAACAAACCTCGTACCGCGCGCGAGCGTAGCAGCCTGCAAGGATAATTGTGCGTCCGGCATTAACTCCTCGAATGAATTCGACGCGCTATGGCTTCCTGAAAAGGACGCGCGCGCGTCTTCGCTGTAAATTTTTGCATTCGCGCCTTGTTATTTTTCCGCACGCCGTTCGGCAGGCGCGCTAAAGCTACGCAGAAAAGGCGCGCCAGGATAAGAGTGTGCTTTGTTCCGTGTGAACGAGAGCAAGCAAACAGTGCGCGCACAACGTTTATTTTTTTCTGCTCTTCATTTTACACTTGCCAGCATAGAGAGCAAAAATCACACACAAAGAATTCGGCGGGGGGGTTGGGGCGGCGTTTTATGCAAGATAAAATTTCCTTATGCCCTTACGCCTCGCGTTTATCCCGTTGCGCAGGAAGCATCTCGTGCGTTAGAAATCTGTTAAAAATATCTCTTTCCAGATATACACATGCAGAAATAAAGGAGGCAAAAAGAGCGTGCACGAATTTTCATCCGTTTTGTTTGACTTTACGGATTTCTTTTGAGCGCGGAAATGTAAAATGCGGGTCGGATTGATCAAGAATTATCCTGCCGAATGATTTTGACAATACGTCAAGTGACTGTCAACTCAAAGTTGATAGAATAATTCGTTGTATTTATTTTATCGCTTAAACCTCGTTTTTTCGCGTTCTTTATCCTTTTGTTTTTTATTCTATTTGCCGATTTAAACGCACCGGAAGGATAATCAATATTGCCACAATTGCTGGGGCGCTTCTCGGCCAACAACTTGTAATATTTGATTATACATTCCATTCTTGATTACTCGTACGATTGCTGATAAGAGCGTAATTATAATGCGACGCATCAGGGAACATTGCGCGCAACCTGTTCCACCACCAACACCGCATGCCGGAAAAACGAGGAAAACTTCCGTATCGTGCAAACGCGAGAAAAACAGCCATATAAGCAACCTCATTATCGTGCGCCCGGCCGCCGTTCGTACGCGTGTGCATTAGACGTGCAATTAAATAAGTTTTCTCCCTTGCATTTTGCGACTTCCGACATTTTCTTATGTTACGTTGGCGAATAAAAGCCGAATGCTGATGTTATGATTATTGTTATTGCATATTATGAGATAGCAATTTTCTCTCGCGTCGCTCGCGTTCAACGCGCGGAAAGCGGGCGCGGATTTGCATGCGAGTATTTAAAATTTTATTCGAACATATTTTATAATGTTTTTTATGTGTTTCTGAACGTTAATTTAAACTGCATAATAATGCCTCTCGTGCATTTTTACGATCGCCACGAGCGTGCGCCAATAAAACAAGGAAAATTGAAAGCAATTTCAAGTGCAACTTAAAAAATGAGTAATTACGCGATTGACGTTAAATTGAGCATTAGCATGCATGCAAATGCAGCGTGAATGGAGCCTATGCGCGTTTAATTGCTCGTTGCGCGAAATGTAGTTGTTAATAATAAAAGCTGTCGAAGTCGCGTCGTCGCATTTAAACGAGGCGAGAAAGGCGAGAAAACTGTTGCACATTAAAATTTAACAATTTGATACGCGCGCTTCCTTAAAACCACCCCCAGCATGCGCACGCTTTCGATTTACGGTGCGACTTAACAAAGACTTTGAGCACATTTAACGATTACTTTAAATGCATCAACATTAAAAAGCGCGTCGACTTTATTAGGATATTTCGTTGATCGTATTTCTGTTCCTTATAAACACTCTCAGTATAAGTAATATATTAATATTCTTATTGTGAATAGAAATACGTCCACGGCGGTGGAGCGAATGTAATAAACACTTAAAAGTCTAATCTCGTAAAAATTATATTAATGTTATAAAAATGGCGTCTGCCATTAAATGTCAAATATTAATATGTGAAGGCGCCGCCGCCCATCCGGGGGTGGTAAAGGCGGCAAGTGTACAATTACTTATACCAGGCCATTTTTCACGGATGATTACAATACTTCGACGCCTGAAAAGCGTGTGAGGCTTGCACGGGGCCGGCGAGGCGGGTGGGTTTTGCACTCTATTAAATGGCACATTTGCTCTTTGGGTTTTACGGATACATTATGAATGCAGCGCAGCGTATTGAACAGGCGTGAATTATAAATGGTTGAATGCATAAACGGTCGTTCGCTTTTAGGCTTTAGTTTTAACTTTGCTTATAGGCTTAGCACATAAGCGCACATGAAAGGCGAATGAGAGCGCATAGAAAAACATCAAATGAATGGTTTTTGTCACTTGTAGAACGCGCGTGTGCAGATATAAACATTTCGAACGATGCGACATGCTGCATATCGCATCGATAAATTCTATATTGCTTCTCTTGCCGCCCCCCGAAACGCCGACTGGAAAGGTTGGCGCGGGCACGCGCTCACACATATACGGTGGCAGCACGTATTCGTATATATCAATAATGTGCTGAATAATGCGTTCTCGCCCGGTGAAATATGAAGTAATATCGGAAATATAAACTGCCGAAGGGCGCCGCTAGCCGAAAAATTATGTAGTTTATTGCTGCTTCTATTAAAACACGAACGCGTCCGCGCGCTGGATACATAAAAATATCGAGTGTGGTTCGTTTGCCATTTATTATTCGAGTTGTGACAACGAGCAAAAATATTGAAAAGTTATTACGCAATTAAATTTCATCCCCAGCACAAAAAGGTTTAAAAAGATTAATAGATATATTTTATTCGGCGGGAGGGTCAATGTCATAATATTATTTCGCAATTGGCCTTTATTTTCTAAGGCGAATTACGTTGCAATTATGGAGAAAACAATAAACAATATTTAGTTGTGTTACTGATAAGCTTGTTTGCACTTTGAATATCCGTCGGTGGTTATTATTGATTTTGGCGTTAGAGGGTAGTAAATTAGTTAGCACGTGTAATCGCATTCTGAGAGAACGTCGGATTGGTCGAAGCAATTTGCTATTTGTTATTCCATGTTTATTTTGAATCCGAGATGCGCTAATGCTTCGAATGCAAATATAAACGGCCGCCTGCGTTGCCGTTGCCGCCAACAGTGTTTCCGCATACTACGTGTATGTGAATCGCTTAGAATTTCGCCGGTGGCGGCGCACAAAATGAAGCGGATGACCATCATCTAGTAAGGGAGCGCACGCGCGGGCGTACAGCAAGTGTACACAAGAAATTTGCGTAGCGTCACTAATTAGTGGCGATTAAAGAGGACTTTGCTGAGAGAGTTGGTGCAGGATTCGCGAACCGACTGCCATTCCGTTAGTTGTGTTGAGGCAAATAATACCAGCGGCTGCTAGCCGGATGCTGAAAAGGGAATTTAATCATACGTAGAACGTGGCGCTCTAAGCATTTTATTTTGTGTGTCTTTTATAATTAGACACAAACTGCATATTATTTAGCTCGGATGCGTTTGTTTAATCCTTTTTTTTTATAAAAGTACATTCTATTTCAAATATTCAGCGGCTTTAAATTAATGTTGAATTCAAAGAGTCTAGCAAAATTCCCATTTTATTCCTAGAATATTCATGAAATATGAAAAAAATAAATGGCTTTAGAATTACGCAATTAGTTTTTTACCCTATCTTGGAAAAAATCTACCGAAACCACGCGTAAAAAATAATGTAAAATATCTATCATAGAAATCGCATTGGCACAAGAGTTGTATATGGTATTTATTGAATTTTTTTCCATGAATGAAAACGCCATTGTTCGCAGGGGGTGGCAAAGGAAAAGTAAAGAAAAATGAGGGATAATTGTGACCTTAATGACCTCATGATATTCAACCCTT
>JARJDV010011920.1:0-18426 GCA_030264675.1 Anaulacaspis nigra | reverse complement strand
TATTCATATCATTACAAAGTTTATTAGTTGCAGTTTCTCATTATTTTATTCCTAATTACCACTTTTCAGAAAATCTAACTATTCCTAAAAATTTGAAAAATTGATTGTTTAATTCATTCTCCAAGAGTATTAAATTAATTTAAATTTAATTATCCGCTTCATCACTTATCAAAGCCTCACAATCATTACGAAACAACGAAGCAAGTTATAATAAATTCCCGGAATAAAACGGAAACGACTTGAGTAATCAAATCGCACGCCAAACGAAAGTGAATCGCTCGTATAAACAATGAAATTCGCGTTGTAAAAATAGCACAAACGCCGCAATGGAATTCACAGGCATTTTGCGTGCAAACTAGGAAAATCCCATAAAATCCAAATCCAACTTGCTCTCGCGTGTGCACGCACCGCAGAAATGTTGAAATAATAAACTGAGACGAAACTGTAAGTGTTACGCGACGCGTACGCGTAATTTGTTTATACCAATTTAATTGCTTTCTCGTGTAATTTTAATCGTTGCGCACGAAACCAGATGGAACATTTAAACCCGCCCCCGCTGGAAAAATCAATACGTAGACCACCCTCCTCACACTTCTGCAACCCCTGTACAAAGGACCATAGCGCGTTCTACCTCGCGCTACCGTCAACCCTGACGTCAACTGGGAACAAAGACTTAACCTTACACAATATTATTGATATTGTGAATTTACGGTTTCCCCTTGAGCTCATACTTGCGTATTACCCGCCGTCTGCTTCTTACGTACGAAATTCGTGAAACCTCCGGAGGCGGCAGTTCTCCTGATACGTGGGATGTAATAATAACCCAAAATGCGACCCCAGACAAGGTTGTTTTTTGGTCCTTTTTGATCACGAAATTTTCAAACACCCATAACTTCTAAACTACCCGCTCGATTTTAACAAATCTTCAACCATTCAATTAAGCATTAGTTATAGAATCCTTAGATGAAGGAACTAAATGTTTATCTTAAGTCATTTAGGCGTGATTAATTGTCAAAGTTGATTAATCGAATAATTATTGAAATTTTTTTCAAAGGCTTGGTAACCAATCAAATAATTATGCGACTTGAAAATTTCCTTCGTCCTTTTATAAAGGATAAAGTGAAATTGCTTGTGTGCAAAAAGGAATTTGTTATGTCTTCTGAATGCTGAGAAAGTTGTGATTAAAGTGGCTGCTTTGCTGATTGTGTGAGTTGAAGAAATTGTGACGCAATTCATGACGCAATAAAAACGAAAGCGAAAGGATCTCCAAGGACAATTTACGCAGTATAGGTAGTCCTTTTCACGTCCCTTATAACAGGCAAGCAGAAAATACCGCAGGAGCAGCAGGAGCCGAGTCAACTACCCTCGAAATGTGCTGGGTACAAAATCAATAAGTCGAGGTTACAATGTATGCGTTTCTTGAAACGCTGCTACCACGAAAACGATAAGAGATAGAAGTGTAATTCTTACAACAAATTAAATAGCAACTAATTGTTTATCATTTGTATAAATTTGATACATTTATCATGATTTTCTTGGAAGTTATAAAGTTTTAAACATTAATTCTTGCTGCATAGCGAGTTTAGTTTCATGGTTATGAATTCATTGTAATAAAATGATAAGGGATATCAGCATAGTTCTTCCTCGCTATGAAAGCTCATCTAATTGTTTATAATTTTACTTAATATGTTTATAATTTTACTTAATTTGAATAACTTTCCGTAATTAATTATAAAGTTATAAACTTTTTAACTAAAAGTGTGGAATTTATATGTAACCTAAGTTTAATAAATAATTACGCCAAAACGGTAAAAGATAGAATTATTATTTCTTCACTATTCGAAAATATAGCTAATCACTAATAATATTGAAAAAAGGCATTAAAATCCCTCTATTGACACGAAAGTTATTCAAGTTTGAAATCAGATTGCTTTATTCGAAAAAGAAACTAGAATTTATATGTAACATAAGTTTTAATAATTAATTACGCCAAAACGGCAGTAAATAGAATTATTATTTCTTCACTATATAAAAATATTACTAATCATTAACGACATCGAAAGAAAGCAATAAAATCCCTCGATTAACACAAAAGTTATTCAAGTTTAAAATCCGATTGGTTTATTCGAAACGAAAAAAATCCAAAATTAATACGTAACCTATGTTTAATAATTAATTACGCCAAAACGGTACTAGATAGATCTACCATTTCTTCACTATATCAAAATATAGCTTATCAGTAACAACATCAGAAGAAAGCAATAAAATCCCTGGATTAGCCTAAAAGTTATTAAAGTTTAAAATCCGATTGTTTTATTCCAAACAGAAAAAATCAAAAATTAATATGTAACCTATGTTTAATAATTAATTACGCCAAAACGGCACTACATAGATCTACCATTTCTTCACTATATCACAATATAGCTAATCATTAACAACATCAGAAGAAAGGAATAAAATCCCTCGATTAGCACCAAAGTTATTCAAGTTTAAAATCCAATTGCTTTATTTATACCAAAAGAAAAAATCAGAATTAATGTGCAACTCAACTTTAATTATTAATTACGCCAAAACGGGAGTAGATAGAATTATTATTACTTCACTATATGAAAATATTGCTAATCATTAATATTATAGGAAGCAAGCAATAAAATCCCTCAACTGGCATTAAAGTTATTCAAGTTTAAACTTCGATTGTTTTATTCCAAACCGAAAATATGCTGAATTAATATGTAACCTAAGTTAATTACGCCAAAACGGCACTAGATAGATTTTTAATTTCCTCGCTATATTAAAATATATCTCAACATTAACAATATCGGAAAGAATAAATAAAATCCTTCAATTATCACAAAAGTTATTCAAGTTTAAAATCGGATTGGTTTATTCGAAACGAAAAAAAATCCAAAATTAATACGTAACCTATGTTTAATGATTAATTACGCTAAAACGGCACTAGATAGATCTACCATTTCTTCACTATATCAAAATATAGCTAATCAATAACAACATCACAAGAAAGCAATAAAATCCTTGAATTGGCCTAAAAGTTATTCAAGTTTAAAATCCGATTGTTTTATTCCAAACAGAAAAAATCAAAAATTAATATGTAACCTGAGTTTAATAATTAATTACGCCAAAACGGTACTAGATAGATTTATCATTTCTTGACTATATCAAAATATAGCTAATCATTAGCAACATCAGGAAAAAGCAATAAAATCCCTCGATTAACACAAAAGTTATTCAAGTTTAAAATCCGATTGCGCTCAAACGCCAGTTGAGATTTAAAAATATTTCAAACATATTTTTTCCCATAGCACAATGGTAAAAAGTTAATGAAGAAATAAATCCTCGTTTGCACATTGCACATGCACGAAGCGCAAAACGCAATAAACCACCAACTGCGCTGCGCCTTTGCTTCGTTTTGTTCCTCCTCGCGAAGAAGTAGAGGAACAAAACCACGAAAAATATTCCTTCGCAAAGCAAAACAACTTCTTTCTCTCTACCGCACAACAAACCTTCGTCGTCTCGCAAATGAAACCGTCAAACAACGCAGTGAAATCGTAATTTCACTGATCAATTGCTTCCTAATATCGTTTAGAGGTTAGAAATCATTTCTAAAACTCTTGGTGCGTCTTGTACGCGTGCAAAGTATGCAAAGCAAAGTCGTAAAAGAAGATACGACGCGCGAGTGTGTTTGCGAAGAAATTGCAAAAATGCGAAATGCAACCAGCATGAACTTCTTCTTCTTCTTCTGCCGCTCGGCTGCAAGAACTAAAAGAGAAGCGACCGCCGCTAAGGATAATTAATATTCAAAACGTCGTAAATAACCCAAATAATGTGCGTCTCGTAAATCTTAAGCCATCGAACTAAACGCTCTAGAAGTCGAAGAACTCCATTCAACTTGAGCTCAAATCTTGATTTGCTCATGTCGAATAATTGTTTATAACTTTCAAACTACCCAAGATATCTTATCCATTCAAAAATCAATCGATCCAGTATGAAATCCCTCAAAAGCTGTGATAATTTTAATTACCTACCCCGTATGGTTAATGAGATATAAGGGATGCAAGATAAAATGCATTCAGTTCAAACCCAAACAGGGTTTACGTCTCGAAAATTGGGTATAACTTTTGAACTACCCCTGATATTTTATCCACTCAAAGAATATCCTATGCAGAATGAGATCCCTCATATGGTGACAAAATTTCAATTACCTACCCCCAATGGCTGACTGGATACCAGGGTTGCAAGTTGAAATGCACTGATTTCATATCCCGAGTTAGTTGGGTTACGTTAAACAATTGTTTATAACTTTTAAACTACCCCTGATATGTTATCTGTTCAAAAACCAACCTATCCAGCATGAAACCCTTCGAACACTCTCAAAATTGCAATTATTTACCCCTAATAACTAATGAGATACAAAGGATGCAAATTAAAAATTCATTGACTTCAAATCCAGATCCAGACGTAGTTTGATTATGTCAAAGAATTGTTTATAACTTTGGAACTACCGCTGATATTTTATCCATTCGAAAAGCATCTTACCCATCGTGAAATCCTTCACAAACTGTGAAAATCTTAATCACTTACCCCTCATGATTGAGTTGACACCAGCCTTGGAAATTACAATTCTTCTGTTTTTGATTTCAGATCGCCTTTCTGCGTACTTGTAATAATCCTAGGACAATTAGTACTTAACACTGAATCCTTTAGTCACGTAAGTATGCTACGCAATAAGGAAAGCTGAAAATATTATCGGGTGCCTTTGTTATTAGCATGTTAGACACCATAGGAATCGATTTAAACGTCAGCATGGCGAGAATTTGTACTTACCGGATAGTTACGTGACAGACGACGAGGATGGTCTTCCTGATGCTGGGCCTTGGGAGGAATGGTCCTCGCCGAGTGGATGCACCCGAACTTGCGGAGGTGGTGTAGCTACCCAGTATCGAAGATGCACCCAGGGTTACGAATGTCGTGGACCCACTAAAAGATTCTTCTCCTGCAACACACAAGTAAAATCTAGGATATTCATTGATCTTGGTTAATAATTCTGAGATATTTTAGGATTGTCCAGATAATGCAGATTATCGGGAACAGCAGTGCTCAGAATTTGATGGAATTCAATTCGAGGGAGTGTATTATCAGTAAGTACTTAGAATTGACCTAAACTTATTTTGAAATTAAATTGGGAACTTCTTTCAGATGGGTCCCATACTTGAAAGCACCCAATCCTTGTGAACTCAACTGCATGCCACGGGGCGAGAGGTTCTACTATCGTCATAAACCCAGGGTTGTTGATGGAACGAGGTGCAATGATGAAAAGATGGACGTCTGTGTGGAAGGCAAATGTCAGGTATGATGTGAAATTTCAAAGGGATGAGATCCTTGTTAATGATTTGTTCCTTCTTAGCCTGTCGGCTGTGACCACATGTTAGGTTCCAATGCTCAAGAGGATAAATGCCGCGTGTGCGGAGGTGATGGATCGACGTGTAACACGGTTCGAAACACGAATGATCTTCAAGATCTACAAATGGGTTACAACGATATCATCCTCATTCCCTCAGGAGCTACAAACATTGATATTCGTGAACGTGCTCCGTCAAACAACTATCTTGCAGTCAGGAACCAAACCGGACATTACTACCTCAATGGTAATTGGCGCATTGATTTCCCGAAAACACTGGAATTCGCCGACTGCAAATTCCACTATTCGCGTACGCCACAAGCGTTTACAGCCCCAGACATGCTCACTTGCCTGGGTCCAATTGGTGAACCACTTATTATCGTCCTCCTGCTACAGGACACCAATGTGGGTGTAGAATATGAGTATAGTGTACCATCAAACATTGTTCCCAGCACCGAAAATGAGACATATGTATGGACATTTGACCATTTCACACCCTGCACGTCAAGTTGTGGCGGTGGAGTGCAATATCGCAATGTATCATGTGCTGGTAGAGTGACCCTGGATCAAGTAGATCCCAATCTATGCGATCCCAGCAATCGTCCCGCGGATTCGCAGCGTTGTGGTGAACAACCCTGCGATGCAAACTGGGTAGCCAAACCATGGGGTAAATGCTCAGCACCCTGCGGCGTTGGTGGGGTGCAAACTCGACAAGCAGTCTGCGAGAGAGTGATTGCTTCCGGAGTTGCAAGTATCGTAGATGACGAACAATGTGACAATGTCCAGAAACCACCTGTAGAACAACCATGCAATCAAGGTCAGGTCTGTGCAGAATGGCATACAAGTGCGTGGAAACCCTGTGACCACTTGTGCGGAGGCGGCAAAGAAACCCGAGTCGTTACATGCTTCCGAAAAGTGAAGGGAAAGATTGAAAAACTTGACGACTCTGAATGCGCAGAGGGTAAACCGGAAAGCGAGAAGATCTGTAATCAAAGACCCTGCGAAGGAGTTGATTGGATGATTTCCGATTGGTCCGGATGCGATAAGTGTGGTCTAACCACCGAGACCCGACGAGTGCAATGTGCTACTGCGAAAGGTGAAGTGCACCCTGATGAATTATGCAAAGAGGACGAAAAACCCGAAACCCAAAGGGAATGCACCACGGAAGTGAAGCAATGCGATTACGAATGGTACGCGTCCCAATGGAGTCAGTGCTCTGCAAAGTGTGGCAAGGGTGTTCAAAATAGGAAGGTATTCTGCGCATCCATCGAGGACCTTACCAAAGCAGAGGATTCCAAATGTGACCCAGAAAATAAGTACAACTCCAGCATGGAATGCCAAGGGGAGCAAGAAACTTGTGCGGGTGAATGGTTCACAGGACCTTGGAGTAAATGTTCCAAGACCTGCGGAGGTGGAGACAAAACGAGAAAGGTGATATGTATGAAGGACGAGGATACAGTTGAAGTTACCCAATGTGATGCAGAATTGATTCCATCCGCATCAGAACAATGCAATCCACAGGCATGCGATAAGGACGAGGTCCTGCCTGTTGATGTCACCAAGCCCGTACCCGAAGTGACCAAGGAGGGTGAAACCACTGAAACATCTGGAGAAACCGGCGACACGAAAGAGACGAAGGAAACTAAGGAAACTTCCGAGGGTACAGACATGACTACGGAATCCGGTGTCTCTGGAATGACGACCGAGGATGATTTCGAAGTGGTTGAAACTGACGATTGCGATGATGGTGAATGGTTGGACGATGATGAAGATTGGGCAGATGAAGACGAAGAAGATGAAGAAAAAGAGGGTACCAGTCCAATTAGTACAGATATGACTGAAAGTACAGAAGTATCCGGATTGTCCACTGAATCCTCACTTGCCACTGAAGATTTGATGCTGTCAGACTCGACTGGAACCACAGGAGATACAGAATCTACATTCAGCACGAGTTCCATGGATACAGATACTATGGAAACTGGGTCTGGAGATGGCACCGAGACTGGAGGTACTGGAAGTACTGATCTTACGGATACTACAGTTTCTGGTGCTTCGGACACCACCCTTGATGAGGGTTCTGGTGACGAATCAACTACCGCGGGTGTTACCTCGGATATTACTGATGATATCACTGAAAGTGACACAACCGGTGACGACGAAACAACGATTATTGGTTCTTCAGAATCAACAGGTACAGATTCTTCGGATGGTTCTACAACAGATATGACTGGAACCACAGAATCCGGTGCAACCAGTGATGGAACTTCAGATTCAACTGATTCTACAGCAAGTAGCAGTAGTTCAGATTCAACAGATTCTACAGCAAGTAGCAGTAGTTCAGATTCAACAGATTCTACGGCAAGCAGTAGTAGTTCAGATTCGACTGATTCTACACTTAGCAGTGACATTACCGAATCTTCTACATCTGATACAACTGAGACCAGTGATGTTACCGAATCCACCGATACTACAGAAAGCACCGAACCGACAGAGACTACAGAAGTCTCAGAAACGACTGGAACAGCAGATACTTCCGAAACTACAGATGATATGACTTCTGAGTCAACTACAGACATGTCTTCTACTTCCGATATGACCACATCAAGTGATGATTTATCCTCGTTATCTACAAGCGATGGTACAACAAGCAGTGATGATTTATCCTCGTTATCTACAAGGGATGGTACAACAAGCAGTGATGATTTATCCTCGTTATCCACCACCGATGGTACAACAAGTGATTTCACTGGCACGACAATTGAAGCTGAATCCACCCTGGGTGTTGCAAGTTCTGATATTGACGTTGATGTAGAATCTGGCGATGATGAAGATAAAAAGGCATCGACCGGCGATTCTACCGATTTGCCCACAAGCAGTGGACAAACTGAAGAAACTAATACGACAGAAAGTTCTCAATCGACCACTGAATTCACAGGAAGTACAGAATCAACAACAGAATTCACGGGTAGTACAGAATCGACTACAGAATACACCGGCAGCACAGAATCAACCACCGAGTACACTGGAAATACAGAATCGACAACAGTGTACACTGGAAGTACCGAATCAACTACAGAATTCACCGGAAGCACGGAATCAACCACTGAATATACTGGTAGTACTGAATCTACAACAGAATACACCGGAAGTACGGAAACAGACATATGGTCTTCTACTCCTTGGACCGTCACGGAAATTACCGAAGAAGTGTTCCGTTCCCGACTTAGAAAATGCCGCAGGAAGAAGCGTAAGGACTGCAAAACTACACAGTTTGGTTGCTGTCCCGACAAAATCACACCGGCTGAAGGACCCTTTGATAAGGGTTGCCCAATGCCCAAAACATGTAAAGAATCTAAATTTGGATGCTGCGAAGATGGTGTATCTGCTGCCATGGGTAAGAAGTTCAAGGGATGTCCCCCAACCCATTGTGAAGAGAGTTTGTTCGGTTGTTGTCCCGACAAGAAGACCCCGGCTGAAGGGGAGAACAATAAAGGATGTCCTCCACCACCACCCAAATGCTTATCGTCACGTTATGGCTGTTGCAAGGATAATTCCACAAAGGCAAAAGGTCCCAACTTTAAGGGATGCGAGAAAGTCAAACCAGACTGCAAAGAAACCAAATTCGGCTGTTGTCCCGATGGTAAAACAGCAGCTGAAAGCGAATATCTCAAAGGCTGCAATGTCAATTGTAAAGAGACTCCGTATGGATGTTGTCCCGATGGGTCGACAGCAGCTGAAGGTCCCAACTTCCGTGGCTGTGAAACCCCATGCTCAAACAGCACATTCGGCTGCTGCGAGGATGGAATCACTCCTGCACATGGATACTACCGCGAAGGTTGTTGTTTGTCATCGCCCTTTGGTTGTTGTCCAGATAATATCAAGAGTGCTGAGGGTGCCAACCTTGAAGGATGTGGATGTGAACATTCCCCGTATCGTTGCTGTCCCGACAATGTTACATCAGCACGTGGACCCAACAATGAAGGATGTGGCTGCGAGCACACACCGCATGGATGTTGTCCCGACAGTTACACACCAGCTGCAGGTCCCGAATTCCAAGGATGTCAATGCCATACGTATCAGTTCGGTTGTTGTCCCGATGGTGAAACAATTGCGCAAGGTCCACATCAACAAGGCTGCGGTTGTCGAAATACCAAGTTTGGATGTTGTCCAGATAACCAAACACCAGCGCAAGGTGAAAACCAAGAAGGTTGCGGCTGTGATTCCAGCGAATTCGGCTGCTGCCTCGACGGGGTCACCGAAGCAAAGGGCGAGAACTTCGAAGGTTGCGAGGAGAAACCCGAAAACAAGCAGGCAGGTTGCTGGCAAGAGAAAGATCACGGACCCTGTCGCAACTTCTCAGTTAAGTACTACTACGACCAGAGTTATGGTGGTTGTGCCCGGTTCTACTACGGTGGATGCGAGGGTAACGACAACCGATTCAGAACCAAGGAGGAATGCGCCGATACGTGTGTTGAACCACCCGGCAGGGAACGTTGTAAGTTACCCAAAATCGCTGGCGGTTGCGAGAGATACAACCCCAGCTGGTACTACGACACAGAAAGGAACCACTGCGCTCAATTCATCTGGGGTGGTTGCTTGGGTAACAACAACCGCTTCGAGACCATCGAGGAATGCATGCGAGAATGCGTCGTGGATAGCAGTGTGGACGCATGTGACCAACCTCGAGAGGAAGGTCCTTGTCGAGGACAATATCTTCGTTGGTACTACAATAATGAAACCTCCCGCTGTGAGCAATTCTACTATGGTGGATGCCAGGGTAACAGTAACAACTTCCCCACCGAACAAGCGTGTAATCAGCAGTGTGCAGCGACCACCCGGAAGAAGGGTAAGTTTTTGGGAATGTTTCCTTGCTGCTTGTGTAGAATTTAGTTGGTGGTTGGTAACTAACCTGGTGTTTTGTGCATGGTTTGTTTTCGTAAACTAATGTAGAGCACTGCAGCCTGCCGAGAGCACAAGGCACGTGCGAGGGTCGTGAACCCAGATGGTATTATGGTGCGGGTGAAAAGAGATGCATGCCCTTCTATTACTCGGGTTGCGAGGGCAACGGAAACAACTTTGTCAGTCAAGAACAATGTGAGGCAGAGTGTCCGAGGGAGATTCGTAAGTAGATTTGCATGAATTCATTAATTTCTGTGTCACCAGGAAACCTTTCTGAACCTTTTTTCGACCCTAACAGAACGGGACACTTGCCATTTGGCAGCTGAAATCGGCGAATGTGCAGAGTACACCCAACGGTGGTACTTCAACACAGCGGAGAAAACTTGCCGCCAATTTTACTACGGAGGTTGTGGCGGCAATGGAAATAACTTTGCTGATGAACATGAATGTCTTGCAAGGTGTCAACACAGCGCACCACCTCCTGAACAACCACCACCAGAATCTCAACCTCAACCTCAGCAACCTTATGAACAACCCGAACAACCCTCGCAACCGCATTATCCATTCAACACGGAGAAATGCTTCCTGCCCCAGGATGGTGGACCATGTCGTAACGACACTGGTGCCCGATGGTTCTATGACCATGATGGGGTTTGCAAGCAATTCATGTACGGAGGGTGTGAAGGTAACGCTAACAACTTCCGCACGCAAGAGGAATGCGTCCAGATGTGTGGAAACGCTCAGGATCTCTGTTCCCTGCCTCAAGTGGTTGGTCCCTGCAGTGGGGAATTTACCCAGTATTACTACAACCGCAATTCGGACGCCTGCGAACAGTTTGTGTTCAGTGGATGTCTGGGTAATGCTAATCGCTTTGATGATCTTGCCGAATGTGAACGTAGTTGCAAACAAGGTACACCCAGTGCCCCTGAAATACCTTATGGTAAGTTAAACACCCCATTCTTCTATATCAACCCTAACATACCTTGAAATTCCAGACCCAGAGACGGTAATCTGCCAGCAGCGAGTGGATCCAGGATATTGCAATGAAAGTATTGCATCCTACTACTACAATATGGACCATGGTGCGTGCGAAGCCTTCGCATACACTGGATGCGGTGGCAATGGTAACAGGTTCACCTCCATGGAGCAATGCCAACGCCAGTGTGGTGAATTCCGAGGACAGGACGTCTGCCGCGACCAGGTGGACCCAGGTCCATGTCGTGCCCAAATTCTCAAGATCTACTACGACCAAGGATCAAGTTCCTGTCAGCAATTCGCTTACGGAGGTTGCAACGGAAACGGAAATCGCTTCAGTTCTGTTGAAGAATGCGAAGACGTATGCATCAAACGTGGAGAAACGAAACCTAATCAAACAAGCAGTGGTAAGTCAACTTAACCTGATTTCAGCCGTAATTCTAAGCCGATTTTGAGAGCAATATTCATGTTTATTATGAGTAGAGATTTGCCGACTTCCGGTTGATGTTGGTACGTGCACGGACAGCCTTAAGCGATGGTATTACGACGACTCACGTGGCGAGTGTTTAGTGTTTATCTACTCGGGTTGCGGTGGCAACTTTAATCAATTCCCCAGCTTCCGGCAGTGTCTCGATATGTGCAAAGACTTTTTACGTCCTCGTAAGTGTGATACGCACGCTTTTCCGAGCACCAAAGCACAATTCTCATGCACTCCACCCCTTAAGGACGATCTAAAAACGAGCAAAACGCTAATCAATTCCTTGTGTTTTCAGATAACGAAATTGAAGGTGCCGGACCACCAAATTGCGCCGCCAAGGATGAAGAATGCAGACGAATTCAGTGTCCTTATGGTACCCAATCACGAATTGATGAAGATGGGTGCAGATCCTGCTCGTGTTACAATCCTTGCGAACAGATCTACTGCGAGGAGGATTCCCAATGCGCAGTGGACATTAACTATAACAGAACCCGAGAGGAAGATGATACTTTCATCGCAGTGTGTCGACAAGGTAAGTACCCATAATGATCCCATAGGTTGGAATTAATTTCTGGGTGTTTTTAGTAAATAAACCAGGAACGTGCCCTTACCTTCAAGCCAGATCCACGGAGAATTGTGATCAATACGAGGAATGTCGTTCAGATGCTGATTGCACCCTGGATCTTAAGTGTTGCACGACAGGGGGATGTGGTACAACATGTGTGCCTCCTCAATCTGAGAACCCAGCCTTCCAGCAGGAATCAACCCTCACCCAGCCTGCATTCACTGCTCCTCCAATCGAAGCTGGATGTAACTACAAACTAAATAATTGAATTTCATTTATTTCTTGATGAATCTTGCAGATTACGCACCTGTAATTGATCCAGAAGTGTACGAACCCGAAATAGTGGGTCGTGAAGGTGATTTTGCCACCTTAAATTGTGCGATTCGTGGTAATCCAAATCCAAGCATTACATGGAGCAAGGATAACTTGCTGGTAAGTGTATTCTACATCCCAAAATGCAGCTTAGTCCCATGGGGGGTGATTTTAGATCGATGGACGTTTACCTCGCTATCGAATACTTCTCGATGGTAATCTACAAATCATCACCTTGCATCGCACAGATAGTGGAATGTACCTCTGCACTGCTGACAATGCCGTTGGACCCAAGCTGCAAAACCAAATCGAATTGAACGTAGAAGGTAACAATCCCATTCCTTGCTAACTAATTCTAACCTGGGATATAACCCTCTTGGTGTTTGGTGTCTTGTTCTAACTGCATGCATTTATGTTGTGTCTAACTCAATCAATCAGACGGTGTACCATTTGCGGCGAAACTCCTTGACGTTCCGGAGGACGAACGCAATGTGGTCGTATCACTGGGTTCACAAGCAACCCTCAATTGCTACGCACTCGGCTTCCCAATACCTACAGTCACCTGGTGGAAGGACCAGTCTATGATTCCACTCAAGACGAGTCAATTTGAGCAGCGAAAGGACTACTCACTCCTCATCCACAAGGTCGAATTAGCCGATCTTGGGGTTTACACCTGCCAAACCTATAATGGGTTGGGTAAAGCCGCCAGCTGGAGTGTCACCGTGCAGGCACAAGGTCCAGTCTACAGTACCAATCCAAAGGATCTGCAATACATGAAATACGTGATTAACCAAGACCCAATTTACTACGAACCCACCCCACCTCACTATCCTCACCCTACCCAGCAACCAGCCTATGTTCCTCCAGCGTACACTGACCCTCCACGGGTCTATCAGGGTATGGTGATTGTTTTCTAACGCTTTAATCATAACATTTGCTTCTAACCTCAATTGACCCCATCAAAATCTAACACATCTTACGTTTTAGTACCAGTCTCAGTTCGGGTGAATCCCCAAGAAATCTCCGCACGCCTCGGCAGTGATGTGGGAATATCCTGCGACGTGGATGGATACCCAGTACCGCGTGTGGATTGGTTCAAGGACGACGAGCGAATCCCTCGCTCCCAACATCACGAAATCACCGACAACAACCGCCTCATAATTCGCGGCTTTAACGCCTCTGATGCTGGAACATACAAATGCGAGGCTACCAACGTCTACAGCCAGGCTCACGAACTCTCTGTAGTCCAAATAACAAGTGGTAAACCACCCCTCAACCTCCATCCACACCCAGATTTAACCCCATTTCAAATTTCAGGTCCCTACATCCCCAAGAACTGCACAGACAGTGCGTTCCACGCAAATTGCCCCAAGATCGTTCGCTTCAAGCTCTGTCAGCACCAATATTACTCCCGGTACTGCTGCAAATCATGCACGGAAGCCGGCCAACTCCATCCCGCAATCGAGGAGGACGTCGAGAACCGCTTGTGAAGCCGGCATGCCGCCCCCCGCATGATTTAACTTATCGTATTTTGTTTTTATGAATTTTTGCTAGTCCGAATTTTACTCTTAATGTTTTCTAATTTCTAAATAGCCATCACTGCTTCCTGGGTCAACCCGGTTCCCGAATTCTGCCATATTTGTTGTACATACCCGCATTCTCGAACCAGACGTGCCACTTAATCATAATAACATAAGCGTGTTCCATGTAATTAATGAATTAATTATTTTTATATAAGCGAATATTAAAGATACACACTTAAACTCGTCATAATCTCTCAGTATCTTTTTCTTATCATCATATATATTTTGCTTTTTTCTCTTCAGTTTTTTCTTTTCAATAACGCATATAACAAATTTCTTTACTTAATGAATGCTGCTCTCCAGTCCAGTCCAAACCAGTGATGATGATGATGATCGATGATTGATGCAATGACGTACAAAATACGTTTCTAAGTCGATTGATTGCTTCGTACAATTTACAAAAATGTATAAAAGATGAGAACCACGACATGTGAGTGTGTTGTGTGTGATTGATGAGCAATCGATCCCTCATTATTTACGTGTTTGTTTGTTTTCCAGTTTTTGATTGAGCGTACCCACTGCTGCGTAATGTAATTGTAATTGTCTGTATCCTAAGTATGCCTAATTATCAATTGATCTAATTATTGGTTAGGTTCGCGTGTCGGCTCACTAGCACATCATGCTAAGCAGCGAGTTTGCATAGGCCATTGGTTTAACATCCGGGTGCGGCTAGAAATTGATATGTTAATCAACACCCCACATGAAATTGGGTTACTTCAACTTACAACTGCCTTATACGTAGTGTACTTTGGCTCCATTTCTTTACCATTCATCGTGATGAAAGCTCCCTGATTACCCATCGTATCACTGCAAGTAAAACAAGCTTAGAGGGTTCACCTTTATCACAAAGGGGTGTTACAAACCAGTAATTCGGTGCTGAGAAAACAGTGATGCACTTGCCGTCATGTGCAACCTCATACCCATCATTCTTTACCTCATGACTGCGAATGATGTAATCGAGGTTGTTCGCATCGAGGAAGCGACAGGTCACATCGGGTCCAAACTGACAACCAACCCCTCGTCGACTGGGTGCACGACCCATCTGCGGCTGTGGATCACTCCACAGCAGCTCGCACATTGGCCCCTCGTCCGGCGGCTGGCGATTACGATCAATCGAACGTATCTCGTCCAGGGTCACATCATCCCTCGTAAACAACCCCCCGTGCATTACGAGCACCCTCCGATTCAAACAATGCGTCAGCGGTAACCAGTTGTACACCTCCGTGAACAACTCCGCCATTTGCGCATTGTATTTCGACTTGACCTCCCCCTCGAACCCATACATTTGATTCATCGTCGCGCTCTCGTGATTTCCCCTCGACATGAAGAAGTGATTCGGATACAACAATTTAAACCCGAACAATGTAAAAATACATTCAACAGAAAACGATCCCCGATCCACGAAGTCGCCATTGAACAACTGAAATCAACACAACCTCAATTTTCAAAAATACCACTCAATTCAGTCTTACATATGGATTAGTTGAACTTGGAAGTCCATTAAGCTCAAAGATATTCATAAGGTCATAAAACTGCCCATGGATATCACCACAAACTGTGAATTTATCATTATCCCCAATGGATACATCAATCATTGATGGTTGTCCCATGAAGAATGTCTTTATGTCCACCAAAATCTTATACGCGTATTTACGATGCAATTTGCCGCAGTTTTTATACATATCCATCAACTCCTTCATAAATTTCAAAGTTACTTTACCATCTTCCAATTCTGGACCAGTGTAACTTTTCTCAATTGCTGAAAACATCAAAAATTAGGGCAAATCTTTAGGTTTTATGCTTGTACTCACTCATAGCTTCAATATTAATTGTATCTGCAATACACTTCTTGTTATCCTCCACTGCAATTGCCTTCTCAAATGCAATCTTCTTCACAATCTTATTGCACTCAGTATACTTCATTTTAGCATCCTTATCACCTGGACGCGCTTTCGTTACGTACTCATAGTCCCTAAGTGCCTCCTTGAACTTGCCCAGCGACATGTGCGCCGCCGCCCGACGATAGAAGCCCTTAATGTAGCTTTTGTCCAGCTCGATAGCTTTGGATGCATCAGCAAGTGCATAACCAAAACATTCGATTTTCAGATATGAGAAGCTTCGATTGCCGAAGTAAATCGCTATCGTCGGATTCAAATCGATGGCTTTCGTATAATATTCGATCGCCGTGTTGTAATTTTGCTCTGCAAGAAGGCAAAACAAAAACATGTGATGTTCATCATCCAAATAACCTCAAATTGTATTTATGTTTTGCAACCCTTCAAACGCGGAAATAAAGCAGAGTTAAACGAAATAACGTACTTTGGCGCAAAATAAGAGGCCGAATTAATATCTTAAGGGTGGAATTTGCAATGGGATGTACTCACTCTTGAAGTAATTGTTTGCTTCATTTTTCAGTTGCTCAGCTTCTGCAGCCTGCTCGGGCGAGACGGTGGGCGATGTGTCTAGCATTTTCCGCTGGAAAACACCCCTAAAAATCACTGAAACTCACGAGGAACTCGATGGAAATGAGAAAATTACTGAGAGTTACAAGGGCACGACGTTCACGACAAGTGAGGTTAGAACACAAACTGGTACCTATTACAACCGTGTAGACGGCGCCAATGTCGCTTAAAAGTTTCAAAACTTTTCAGGATAATAAATTAACACCCTTAAGGAAGGATAGCAGAAAATAAATGTTATATTTAAATAAGAAGCATTGAATTATTTTATAAAGGCGTTGCACGCAAGAAAACTGCTCCTGAGGGAGCAACACGGATATTGAAACCATTTGTTTCCTTCCATACTTCTCCCGTAAATACATCCTACAAATAGGAGGGAAATCATCAAAGTATACTCAGCACAAAATTTACTAACCTTTAATTCATATCCTGCTTTGTTGTCCAATCCCAACTCTTTAAAAGTGTAATGAACAGGATACAAAATCCCATCTTCCCTGTAACTGATGAATCCCAACCCATAGGAGTTTTTGGGTAAAATGGGTTTAGACCATACTTCAATTTTATTCACATAAGCCACAACTGTTCCTTGAATACCTAAAGGATCTTGATTGATAGCAATAGCATCTTTATTAAGCAAAATCTCTTTGAATTCAGGACGAATGTTGACCAAATCATTAGACATGATTAGCGGTGCAGCCATTAAGGACCAAATGGTCATTTGCGCCTTGCTCTGTTCAACGCTCAATCCAAAATCACCAATGATCAACTAAAATGTATAATAAGCTCAAAATTCCATGATTCAAATGATGATTTTTACCATATCAGGATCATTCCAATGTCCAGGACCTGAATGTCCAGCTAATCTATTCTGATTACCCACAAACCAGGAAGTTATGGCTTTTACTGAGGTCCAGGCGTCCTGAATATCCCCGTAGTTTCTCCACAAGTTGCAAACTTTTTTCAAAAGTTCATAATTTGACTGAAAATAGCCTCATTTCAATAAAAATGCTTTCCTAAGGATGGTGGGTACATACATGTTGTCCTGCTGTTTCCTGATAAGCTGGCCAACTGCATGAGAACACAATTGGTCGTCCTGTATCATTCAAATATCCTGAATATTCACTGTATCCTATCAAAATTCAAAGAGTTTATTTCAATATCCACTGAAGGCGCCACGGAGGGAAATTTGAATACCTGCTTCCATTGTATCCGTATCCGCATAACAACCATCCAACTTGACATAATCCACCCCCCAATCCGCATAAGTATCCGCATCCAGCTTCAAATGATGAATACTTCCCGGATACCCAGCACAAGTATGCGTTCCATAATCTCCATACAACCCAAACTTTAACCCCAACTTGTGCACGTAATCCGCAAGTGCTTTCATCCCACTTGGGAATCTCTTCGGATCCCCTTGCAACCTATCATTCTCATCCCGTTCCATCGCACTCCAGCAATCATCCACAATGATATATTCATATCCGGCAGCCAAATATCCATCTTCCACCATCTTGTCCGCCATAGTTTTGAACAATCGTTCGCTAAAAAGTTTTAAAACTTTCTCCACCCACCCCGGAAACAAATTTCCATCACCCTTACCTTACACATTCATCTGGGAAGTTATCACAATCAGTCACACAACGATATCTCTGCCAATTCATCCACCCCATCGGGGGTGTTTCAGCCAATCCATTATCCAAACCACTGACGCTCGAATGCAACGCCAACAGCGCAAT
>JARJDV010011914.1:0-15716 GCA_030264675.1 Anaulacaspis nigra | reverse complement strand
GATTACTTTTTGTTCGGTACAATACTCTTTATCTTTTTTTTTGCATAATAGAAATAATTGAATATTTTGTGTTGATTAGTTTCATAATTTTTGAGTATTATTGATCATGGCAATTTGATTGGTTTTTATTGCATTTATGGTTTATCTAACTACATGTATTAAAATAATATTAAAAAAACAAAAAAAGAATTCCTTAAATGTGCGGAGAGATAATCTAACACTTTGAATTAATTAATTACATTTATGAATCGTGATAACACATGCCGATGATGATAATATAATGACGATGGTGTTTGAACTCAAATAAAAGTGATCATCTTTTTATTGCCGGCTGTTTGGTGATGAGAGTTCGAAGTTGAGCGAGTGCGCAAGCAGCGCGCAAGGGTAGGGAAGTTTTAAGTGATTACTCGTTGACTAGCACTTAGCAACAAATGTACATAATGTAATGTACTTGTATGCTAAAAAGTATTACAATCAAATGCACATGCATTAAGGCATAATCACTTAATCATCATCATCATCATTCCATTGCATACTATTTTATATTTTTTAGCGTCATTTTGTTTGACTAGAGTTACTGCAGGATAAATGATGTGATTATTATGTCTTAATAATACATGTTTATCTTTCTTTATTTTATATCACATACTTCGACTATAACGACGAAGGCGCTATTTTTAAGTATTTATTTACACTTTATCAGATATTTTGAAAAAAAAGAATTAAGCAATAATAAATGAAATAAATTTCCACTTGAGACTAATTTCAATCAGTATTGCATCGAGAGTGACCTTAATCGAAGTGAATTTATGATACGATTTATATTTTTTATCTGTGTCATTCGTTCATTGAATCGTGCGGCATTTTTTCAGGCGAGTCGTTAATTAGAATCAGCATTTTATTGTAATCGAATGACATTAATCTAATGAATTATTCCTTTATTTGTTACAGGTGAGTAATCCTTTCTTTCTTCTCAAAGTCGGCGATCATTTCAACATGCAAAAAAATATAGAATTTATTAAATTCCGTAACAATAATATCTGATGAAACAGAAACGGAACCTTCGTAAGTTTAATTATCAAATCATTTCATTGCTAAATGTTTCGAAATTTGGTAATTTATGTATTTTCGACAGCCAAAGTCGGGTGTTTTGCGGTGAAAATGTAGTAATCCTGATTTTGCTGTAGACTTATCGTGAATAGCAAGCACAACATTTGTAATAATAATAAGCAACGGCAGTTAATGCGATAATACAGACGAAAAAGTGTTGGTGCACACATAGTGCAAGTTTTGCGAAGGTTATATTTGTTTACGTGCAAATTTATGGTCACAACCACCACACAATGAACATTTTATTACTGCGATTTATTTTCGTTACTTAGTCAACAAATGCATTCTCCAGTCGTCGTTGGCGTTTTCACTGGTGCATTCATTCGCCTGATATTTGTTTACAACAACGAAAATGCCATTCGCATTGTAGGTAATTGTTTTGTTTTTGCCGTATGCGAAAAGTCAACGTGAAATGCGTTTGCCACGAGCGAATAATTAAAGTAATGTTTACTGAAATGCGCTAAGGCGCAGAAATAGCTGGATGAATTGCGCACATATAGTTGTTATTGTTGTTGTGTATCAACGAACGCGTAGTTGGATGTGGATGTAGTTTCCTTTTTCCGGTTTGCAACTTTCGATCGGGTTTAATGCTCGACCTTGAGACGCGCTCCGGAGCAGGGCTGGGATCGTCAAGGGAACGCGATATCTTCCCGAGTTCATCGCGCAGTTGGCCACAGAGCGAAAGTTTAAAACTCTTCTGCTGCGCGCTTTGTCTGCTGTTTGATGATCTAACATTCAACAACGCCTTCGCACATTTCTCTCTGCGCATAGCAACATAAACAAAAGTGTTTGATTACCCGCTGCTGGGTGGATGCTGAAGATCCTCAAAGTCTTCCAAATGTTGCTTGCACTCTCCGATTACCGTCCTCCATCTTTATTTACTTTTTGTTGACTTGAATTTCATTTTCTCGTTCGTGGAACGCATTCAATGCAAATTAACATATGTAACAATGGATGAGTAACTTTTGCTTACATTGCGTTTACGTAATGCACTATCAGGGGAGGGGAACGTGCTACTTGCTTTTTTATGATCGGGATTAAATATGAGATGAAGAGGAGGGTCGCAACCATTATGAGCGCAATGAGACGTGAAACGTGACCATGCATATAACTTTCTTCAGCATTTAGAATAACTTTTTCCGCTTTTTCTGGTAATGGAAGGAACAACTAAAGTGAACTGCCCTGTATCTTGCTGCAAAAGGGTTATTTGAATATTTTATTGCTTTTTTGTTATGTTCTGTCGTCCTTAATTACACAAACAGTAATTATTCAATGTACGAAACGACGAGGTCCAGCGACAACCTAAAAATGTTGACTGCATACGCGGGGAAAATGTTATTCATGGATAATTTATATGCTAATCGCGATAGCCACTAAAAACTAGGATAAAGAGGGTCGAAAATAACATCATTCAGCAAGGAAAAGCCAGAAATCGTTGGTTGTTTTAATTCAATTTCTTTTTCTCGATTGGAATTTGTGTTTTCGTTAAATTATTCCATCAGTACAAGTCTTCACGTCGCTGTTTGTTCCTCCTTTCTTCTTCGTTTGCGTTGACGTTTTGTGTGTTTGCTCATTCGAGTAAATGGTTTCGCCTCCTATTTGTGTATCTCTTCGAGTGTACACATTGAATTTGATTCACCCTCTCGCCGAAGCGTTCTACTTGAATTAATTGCATTTCTGCCCAATTGCCAAGCATTTTTTTCATTCGCGCACATTTAATTGCACTCATTCGAGCGGCAATACGATTATGGATATTTGACATTTTCCTCCTCTCTTGTGATGTGCGATTGGTTTTTAATTTCGGTTGTTTTCGTTGTTGCCAAACGCATATGAATTATGCATACACGAATTGGTCAATTCGTTCAACCTGCCTGCGCACGCCATGATAAACACCATGTTATTTTTTAATCGGACGCGTGCAAGCGTTTTCCGGGACGCGTTCCAATAAAATTTGTGTTTTTTGTCGAGGCCACCGTAATGTATCCATCAGCAGTAAAAATAAACGTTTCACGAGGCGAGAGCGTCGTCTTCGCTCGCGGGGCAGATGTCCACATAAATTCGTGAATTTTGTTTTTTCTCTTGACGCACGCCGAGGAAAAAAATAATTATAGCGCTTTTTTGCTCTCTCGCATAGTTTTAACCAGTTGGTTGGCAGGTTGGTTAGTAACCAGTGCGCGTTTATATTTTAATTTGGTGCATTATTTAACTGAACAAATAGAACCTTTGTGCATTTATCATGATAGCAGACAATTAACAAATAAAGCGTTCGCTTCAAGGTTCAAAGTCTTTACACTATTCACTTTTTGCGCGCTTCTTATCATTGTCTTCCGTTTTGGATTTGTTGTGACGTTGATTGGAATAAATTTGATTAATGCTTTGTTTTTTTATTGCGATTACTCATTAACTAATACGCTCGCAGCGATCGCACGTGTGTGAGTCAACAACACCAACTTTTGAAAAAACTGGCAAACTAGTTTTTTTTCGCTCAATGCTCACCTTGCCAATTTGCACATTCTCAATGTCAATGCTTCAAACGTAATAACGATACAAGAGTGTAAACAAAAAATGCCAACCATCTGCATGCCATAAATCAGTGGCATTTAATTACGTAGCGTAGATGGAATTGTTTACTGCACAATTGCATTGCGTTGCATTATAGAGTCAATACATTTAATTTAAGCGTACTTCCTTCCTACGCACTAGAAAAAATGAAAGTATTATTGACCGCAAAATGGAATAAGTAATAATTATACCAAATGTGGCTCACGTAAACACATCCTAATTGGTTGAATTAAATTCAAGTCACTCTTCACGTATATGCAAGCACGGCACGTGTACGTTTATTTATAGATAAGATGTCGAGTTGAATTTGCAACAAACAAATATGTAAATTAATTTGGTAGATGATTAGATAGATTAATTATGAATGCGGATCAAGTTGTACTAAATATATTCAGGTTCTAGGGGATGTTTTATTTTATAATTTGGTTAAACATTCAGTCGTGTCGTCTTCTTCTATTAGTAATCAAACTTTAGAAAACACATCATCATAAAGAGACTCTCGCTACACTGTTAGCTTAGTTGGCTTAGTCCTTAAATCAGAGTTACGGCACATTCGTTGGTCTTATTAACGAAATCCTCCGTGCTGGTTTGACTATAATACTCTTGCAAACTTTAAACGTGTCCTATTTTGTAGATGCTAAATGGCCTGCTTTCTTACTTGATGGGAAACAAGAACATTAAATAATGTTTAAATTATTTTCTTATTTCTTTGTGTGGCTGTATTGATTTTTTGTTGGCTTTTTTCTTTTTAAGCATTACACGTGCCTCTTTCATCACTTTCTTCTCTCGCCTCGCATTTAGCACCCAATGAATTCAAGATGCATCTTTGTTCCTGATTCCTGCCGTCTTTCTGACCCTCATGTTCTCTTTACCGATTCGTTCGCATTCGTGACCCTTATGGTGTATGTATGTAAAAGCAGAAGCTCAAAGCCTCTTTTTTATTTTCTGAACGGCTCGACTCTAAGCTGCCACGCGCGAATCCCGGATCGCGCAATTCAGGAGGTTCATTCATCCAAGTGGCGCGTCCTTGAAGGGGCAGGAATATGAAAGTGGAGTAGGAAGCGTTGAACCCCTGGAGTGTGTTTGATTACATGCTGGGAAGCGAATTCCTAGTTTTTCCAAAATGCTGGAGGCATTTTAATTAACAATTTGAAATAATTAATTAATTTGAAGTCCACTTTAGGCGAAACACGTGTCATATTTAGGGTCAACTTGCCAACAATGCGACATTCGAGTACTCCATGTTGTTCGGGGTTGTGTGACGCTCGAGGACGAAGGATAACTTTATTAATTTTACTCGAATAACTCTAGAACCCAACGCGGAACGTTACCGGGGCAGTGGCGGCGGCAGCAGCGGCGGTAACAGCTCAAAGAGTAAATTGGTAATTTAATATTAAATATGCAGCATTTATTTCGCCCTTGAATGTAATAATAAGTTGGGAACGTATTAAAACTCGATTTAATTGACAGCGAAGAAGAAAATATAGTTTTTGTGCTTGGAAGGAATCGAGGAAGAAGGCGGAGTTAACTGTACGGAGCAAATGTGTAACAAAATATACGTTAATTAAGGCACACGTGTAGGTTACGCTTCGTTGCCGCGTGAATAGATTAAACTCGTAGAGATGATTCGCACAATGGAAAACAAGTGCAAATTATAGCGAGCATGCGTTCCATATCTATTCATTTGCGCTAAACAAAAAAGGGGCAATGGACAAATAATCGAGATCATCAAGAGTCATCACGCAATGAGCAGCAAGCAGTAGTTCATTAAACGTGTAATTACGTTCGTAAAAGTACTCTACATACGCATCTAGTCGAGTGAGCTGCTTCCTAGACGAGAGGCACATTCACTTTGTTTCGTTGTTCCAGCAGGCCTGCTGAAACAAGGTCAATCATCAATTCTGTACCATCAAGAGGAGGAGAGTATTCTCTATTTCTCCTCGCTCAATTCGTGAATTTAATACGCGTGCATGTACATTGATAATGGCAGCAGGATTAACTCATATAATAAATTTTAGTATATGCTTAAACGCTGCTGGTGTGCTGCTTGGTTTGAAGCACATAAATTAACTTGTTTTTCCACTTGGCAAACATGTTGTAGGCGTACGACTTGCTGCTGGTGGTTCAATTGCGAAAAAATATGTTGAATGCTGAGAGAATTTGTTTGAAATTTCAATGTCATCTGGAAAACAATCTTATTCAGTTTAGCATGAATTATATATTCTAAATGCCGACGATAGGCCAACATATAAAATAATTAAATTGCTTTGCTCTTGAAGTCCGTATTTGTTTGTTGCGACTCCATTGACTGTGAAATGTTGAAAACAGTTGATTCTATCTTCTAATTTAACAATGCATACGATACGTGAAGCAGAACGAAATGGTGCATTATTATTATCAAACTCATCATCGTTTCGTTCTGAATTTGATGTCGGATTGTTGTGTTGAGGTTATTGTTTTTAATTTGAATTGAGAAAAACGTATGAGATGTAACGCCGTCCTCACGTCGATAAATTTGTTTTTGTATCGAATGTGTACATTTCAAATACAAACTAACGCATTGATTAAGCGTGTTGTTGCACGTCATTTACAACATTATTATTATTTATGCTGCTGTAACTGTAACCGCGTTAGTTTCTCTTATTGATTTACGTGAATGTTAATAATATTAACGTAATTTGCATTCGGTTATAGCGTCTTACATCAGATTTAACGTTGGTAAACTTGTTGATTAGCATTACATCATGTGGTTAACAAGATTTTAATCATTGTTTTCATCTGATTTAGACCCACACCCTTTTCGTGGACGCCTTTTTGCAAAACAACCGTCTGGACCATGTCAGTCAGGTGATGGGTTATCACCCAACGTACTTGGAGAATTTCTTGAAGACACAAAACTTTATTCTTCGGGGCGATGGACCACTACCTTATGACTATAGGCATTATATCGCTATTATGGTAAGTTGACTGCACTGAGTCGCACAAAAAGCATTTCTATCAAATTATTTATAATATAATTGTTTCCTTAGGCGGCTGGTCGCCACCAATGTAGCTACCTTATATCCCTCCAGAAACAAGAGTTTCTACTTCAAGGCGGTGATCTCAAGTGGTTGAACGGTTTACACTGCATACCACAAAAACTTCGTAATCTTTATGATATCAATAAGATATTAGCACATCGACCATGGCTGTTAAACAAATGCCACATTGAGGTAAGTAGCACGCTTGGTAACACATGGTTTTCTAGAGTGCATAACACATGATTGAATTTGCTTATTATAGAAATTAACCAAGGGAAAGGACAGCTGGTCACTTGCTGAAGTAGTACACGCTATCGTCATATTGACGCATTTTCATAGCCTTTGCTCCTTCGTATTCTCGTGTGGCGTTAACCAGGAATTGGACCAAGCTGGTGGCTACAAGTATCCTGAAGGCGCTACGCTCAACACAACTAATACAAACATTAGCAAAAAGAGTGACCCTAAAGTCATACCAATTCTCAACGATATTAGACCACCAGGCAAGTAGATTTTTTTTAAATCAAAAGTTAGGGATGGGACGACTGTTAAGTGATGATACATTACTAGATGATTCAGCTTTGCTTAAAATGATTTATCTATAGGGACTTAATTCTGAAATATTCAATTATTATTCTATCCACTCGTCTGGTTGAGCAAGAAGTTAATAATATTTATATCACAGATTCAAAGGGATCACCACATCCATCTCCTCCTTCGCCAACGGAGCCCGAAGTTGGTATTCTTACGCTGATGCAACGTATGAAAACGCTCTCAGAGCAAACACAAGAATGCACGCCCGTTGAATTAGCAAAGAGGTTTGAAAATGTGGAAACACAGTCTGCCGAATTAGGTGCGGTTGGACCGGAACCACAGGGAACGCCTGCAGATGTTGGAATCTTTGTCGATGATGCCATCTTCATCTATGAAGATTTCGCTCGTCGTGGCGAGCACCAATCGATATCAACGTTCCGCGTTCAAGATTACTCTTGGGATGACCATGCATATTCATTAGTGAATAGGTAAATTTAGTCAGTCGGTAATTTATTTATATACTAATTGTGATTGTGCTCTTAGATTGTACAACGATGTGGGCAATCTGCTTGACGATAAGTTTAAGACAGCGTACAATCTCACCTATTACACAATGGGCGGTCGAACCGATGTGGATACTTCGCGTTTCCGTCGTGCCATATGGAATTATATTCAGTGCTTGTTAGGTATTCGCCATGACGATTACGACTACGGCGAGATTAATCAATTGCTGGAGCGTTCACTCAAGACGTTCATCAAGAGCGCATGTTGCTATCCTGAGCGTGTCACTAAAAAGGATTACGATCGAGTGCTTCGAGAATTTGAGCATAGCGAAAAAGTATGTAGAGAGTAATTTAATGGATTGTAAAATTAATGCGAATTGAATTGTTTTACTAGGTACACGTAAATCTTATGGTCTTGGAGGCACGCATGCAAGCAGAATTGCTGTATGCGCTACGAACTGTTAATCGGTACATGACAAACTGAACCAGCTCATTACAGTGTACCATACAAAAATAAAAAGAGGAGGAATACTACACACGCAATTACACAACAATGTTTGCGAGTTGCGCATCAAGTAAGGAATATTAATATAAGCGTAACCACCTCACGTACATTGATTGGATGCGGGGGTGGTACATATGTTGAATGAAAATGAGTAAATGCTATTAGTAGAGGAGGAGGGTACATTTTCAATGTGACTTGATTTAAATGTGAAAATCATCATACACAAAAAGAAAGTCTTTGTACCAATAACATGTCAGGCACAATTGTTTTGTGATAAGTTAAACAAGTAAGTGGTGTTTTGCGTTTGAAATGATATATATTATATAGATATATTGAATGATGTGGTGGAAAATGCTGCATACTATGCATTATTATCACTCTCGTTTAATGCATATACAAGAAAGAATTAAATGTAGTTGGTATGTGGGGACAGATTGCACATGCAGAGTGCAAATATGACGATTCCGTTGACCACACTTTTGTATATAGTATACATATAAAGTAATATCCATTAATTAACATTAAAATATATTGTATAAAAAACCTTGAAACGCGAACAGATGATAAATTAAAAAACAAAACAAATTATTTATATGATACAAAGAATTTTTGGCCATTTTAAGAGGTGATTATGGAGATGAGAGGAGAATTGATGAGGGGTTGGGGAAGATAATGGATGGTAGGGTGCCTTTAAAAATGATCAAAGTGCTCTCGTGATAAAATCTCACACATTACAAACACGCGTTATGATTACAAAATAGTCGTGCTGTGCAAAGCGTGAATATTATTTTCTTACTTGATTACTTGGCGTGTTTTGATTTTTGGCGCAAGTGTACGAAATCAAAAAATAAAATGACTGGTTATTAAACTAAGAAAAGTGTATCATGTTTTCGGTTGGCAGACATTTAAACAGCAATTTGCAATCGCCCGTTTTTATCTATTTGAAAATTCATTAATTAAATGATACACTTATTTATATTTCGTTGTTTGAAACGTACGAAACGTGTCACTTCCGCAAATTTGACTGATATTATTGGTGGAAGGATGAGATGACAAAAGAAAGCAAATAAAAATAATTAATGGCTTTTCATTTGATTGAAAGAGAGAGAATATATCTAGATTTTATTGAATATTGTACCATTTCAAACAAAAAAAGATATTTTAATAAGTTTATGTGTCTTGTATATGGAACAATCCGCCGTTGTTTTATTAATTGATTTTAAGTAATATTTATTAAATGCAGATATATCAAACTGCATATTGGAGAGAAATAATATATATAAGCATAAAAGTAGTATTGAAACAAAAGTAATATTTTACGTTTCTCAAAAAAAAAACGGAAATCTAGAATATCATATCTAAATATAAGCAAACAAAGCAAAATTAATTATACTGTACGTGTAGACTTATCTGTGCTTTCGAAGGATGTTTCGTTGTTAATCAAGTCAAATATTACAAAGTTCAATTCACGAATTTACTTAAAATATCGAACAAGTAAATGAAAAATTTGCTTCCAATATCATTTATTTTCTAGTTGTTATCTTTGATGAGATGTAAATCACCATTAATCGGCACAGTCCGATTATTAATAATCAAATCGAGAACGCTGGAGTATGGATATATGTAGAAGTTAAGCAAGCAATTTTCAAGCTTTTATCACATACGAAACTGATAATAATACTAAAACCGTAATATTAACGACAACCCAATAATAGTAGGAACAAAAAGCAAATTGAGAAAAATTATTGGACGATGATTTAATTTAAATTTTGTTGATCTCAGTATTAATTTTATTTCTTATTATTAATTCATTGTTGTTTTGCACTGCCATTTAACAATTCATCAAATTAATTTCTTCATATTCTCTTGAGACGCATTCAATTCGTTTCGAAAGCTGGACAACTAATACAATGAATACTTTGTACTAAGCTGCTTAACAGCTCAACAACACAAAGTTGTTTCAATATGCGAGCAAGTAATTTACAAATTTAAAATAACTTTAATTTAGCGTACGAATTAAGAAATGCTGTGATGTATTTTGGATAGTTATTTTTTATCATCAACAGTTGAAATTGGCCTACAAACATACAGATTAATACATACAATTTTTGTTAATTAATTAATTTGATGATTGAAATGCTCACATTGAATCCAATAGAATTTGATACATATTCTTCACATGGACGACGAGAAAGAGGACGAATTCATCTCGTAAAATATTTTAATAGCTTTTTTGTTGCATCTAAGTTTTATTTAGCTATCGCGACTAATTATTAGTAAGTTATTCAAATATGTAATGGATTTCATAACTGACTTGAGTACAGGCTTTGAATTTGTCATTGTTAACAAGAAATTAAGTAAACACGCTAACTAACTATACACATCATCCAATTTGAACTGATAAATCAAACAAATAACAGAGATATTTTTACAAATACTTGAAACGAAACAAAACACCTGAAAATTACTAGATAACTAGAGAGTCCAAGTTAGTATTGAAATAGTAGTACTTGATGATAGCTAGCAATGAAACAATAATCATATATTAAAATGGAAGTAACACTAATCAATTGTAATAACAAAACGAAATGGTATTTTACATGTGAACATATAAGAGGGAATATTTCAAAGGGATGTAGAACAGAACATAAATAATATAACGCAAATTTGTAAGCGGCGAGAGAGAGTGCGAATATGATATAATCTGTAAGCAAATCATATTAACATTTAGTTATGAAATCCCTCCTCTCTTAATTGACATGTTGTGCGGGGGTTGGTATTCTCTCCAATTTGTGATATTTATCTAAATGTGATTACAGTGTAATAGATTTTAGATTGTTTCGATTTGAATACCCTTAAAAAATAAGTTTTGTTGATGTTTAACCATAGACTTTTAGTGAGATGTTTTAATTTAATTAATCCTCTTTCAAATAAAGTATAAAGTAGTTTGATGCTAATAAATATAAAATGATTTAATATTACGTGTTTATCCAATTGTGCATTTATATTTATATGCTTTCGATAGATATTTCAAACTCATTTGGAAGAACTGAGTTTCAAACTTATATAGCCAATCTCCACGAGTAGATCGTAAATATCCCTGTACTGTGATTGGCCACCAATGTCTACATCAGCCTACATGATGTTCGTCGTGCGACATCGTCATTAGAATCCTGAAGTAAGTGCGCCCTTGTAATCAACATGACTGATAATGGTGCACAAATTCTCAATACAAATAAAATCCTTGGCCAACAATCACAAAGCGCCACAAAGCCAATAACAAATTAGCAACAAGCGTATTAACCTTAACGTTACAGCTGTAAGTTGTTGTTCTCAATAGAATTCATTATTCTCTGAAATAGGCGAAGATTAATCAACTAATGTTTTAAATGAAATGTTTCAAACTTTAAGCAATTCGATTTTTCTATATTTCTTGTCAAAATATTTCATTCAACGCTATGTTCATATCTTCAAAAATTTATACTTCACTATAAAACCAAAATTTTAGACATTTAACAAATTTTTGGGTTAATTTACAAGTAGTCAAGTTTAATCCCCTTTTCTTCAGCTATGTCCTTAGATATTTGCCATAATTGTTGTCTTTCTATAGGTGTAAAATCGAATGTCGATATCATTTTTCGGCAATCTCGATACAATTGACCACTTTCGTTGGACAAGGACGGTTCAGTAGCGCAATAAATTATTGTTTGCGCACCCTACAACAAACCCGAAAATTAATAGACAATTCCAGCAGATGAATTAATATTAATCACCTGATTAACCGACCGCATGAAGAAGAATGCAATAGGAATTGCAAATAACATTTTCAATATGTTTGCCTTGCTATGTCTGAATAAATTCGTATATACCCAGCCTGGACATAAATTATACACATTGATATTAGTATTGGCTGTACGATTTGCAAGCTCTTGCCCAAAATAAATTTGTTGCAATTTTGAGTCTGCATATGGACGAACTGGAGATTGAGTTTCATAATTAATATCAGTTAAATTCACATGCCCTTTTTGATGTAACATTGATGCTATATTAATAATTCTTGCATCTCCTGATTCTTTCAGGACAGGAATTAATAAATTAGTTAGAACAAAATGACTTAGGTAATTTACACCAAAGTGAACTTCAAAGCCATCATCAGTAACTAATTTCTCTTTGACTGGGATTGATATGCCACCATTATTTATTAGCAGGTCAACTGCTGGATACTTCTTACTGACTGAAGAACAAAATGAAACTATTGATTTTAAGGATGCCAAATTCAGTTCCAAGAAAACCTAAAATTAACGTGTGTGCAATTAAATTACAAGAGAATGTAAAATACTTACTAGTTGGCCCTTAATTTTGTTGGCTGTTTCAATTTTATCAATAGCCTCCAAAGCAAGTTTCTTGTTTCTGCATGCCATTATTATATGTGCACCTTTAGCACTAAGAATTTTTGCTGTTTCAAAACCTAGACCACTATTAGCGCCTGTAATAATTACAACTTTCCCATCCAACCGAACATTGTTAGTACATTTGCCCCAATTACGAGCTCTGTATTTTCGGATGCCATATATAAATACGGCTGCAAGAACTACTGAACCACTCCACGATAGAATATTGTTATATAGAATTGATGGCATGATTTTGTCACTTTATATTACAAAGAAGTACTTACTGCACTTTTGTAAAATGCTATAATGTCGTTTTCGGAGAATGACATGCAAAAAACACAATCAGTACATTACGAATATTGGGTAAAATAATAAAGCGCAGTACTATGAATACTCATGAATTAATCAATAATTGTTCACTATTTAAAATATTACGTTTTCTCTTAAAAACAAACGTAACTAACCTATAACCTTAAGCGCAGCCGTCATTACATTACAAAAATACGAACGTATGATTAGGTTGCCTACATTAGATGATGATTTGAAACAAAGAAGTTTTTTGAAATAAAAAACTTTGAAATATAATGTATAGTATATTTGAATCACTTTATTGACAATTAAAGGCAACGATAAAACCGATTCCAATTCTGTCACTCAATTTAGGATGATAATTTACGGAAAATTAAGTCCGGTAATTCTGTTAATATAACTGATAAACCTTGATGTTCGTCCAAACGCAACGGGGTGCCCTAATTCGCATGTTCTATGACCAAAACTAACAATCCCCACATGTACTGGTTGTCTATTAGGCCCCATTGTAATTAGGGGACCACCGCTATCTCCCTGATAATCAATAACAATGAGATTTATTTATATTATGCGTTAATGGATATATGTTTATTACCTGGCATGCAATAGTCGTTGGCCTAGCTGCACAAACATTGCTTTCTGGAACTGCTATTGCTGGGAAGAAGCGAGTACATGCGCTATTTGAAATTGTTACCAAATTTGTATACAACAACCTTCTAGAAACACTGGGACTATCTGCAAGTATTTTTATAATGAGCTAAAACATGCAATCATGAGTTCTTATAAATACGAATGAGGGTATAAAGAACTCAAGTTTGGTCTAGTAAGATTTCAATATTAAGGAGGTTCAAAAGCTTTGCAAGAGTTATTCAAAGATTGCATCTTATTGACATGATACCCGATCATTCACGATTGCTTTCAAAATCAGGTACTCTATGGAAAGAAGATTGTGAGTTCGAAAATGTAGTGGAATAAACTAGTTCATTCCGGTACTTCTTGAAAATGAGGTATAATTAAAAGTAGATTTTACTTACTTCTATCATATCTACCCCATCCACTAACAGTTACATTAACACCACTATTCAGGTAGTCATTACTTCTAGCTAAACGAAGAGGTCGAATATTTCTTGTAAATCTCACAGCTCTTGGCAATCGTAAAAGTCCAACATCATTATTATACGTGGTCGTATTGTACTTATCATGCGAGAACCCATTTTGTTGAGAAATATTAAGTAATATCTCGCCTGGTTCATTATTCAACAGAGTTGTAATACCTAAAATCACTTGATAATTGGTTGCGCTAAAACAATTGGCAATTAATAAGTAACATTATAATTGTTGTATAGAATAAATTACTTGTAGAGACAATGTGCTGCGGTTAGTACCCATTGATTACTAATCAATGTTCCACCACAAATCATTCGATTTCCTCGGAGCGTATACAAAACTGCCACTTGCCATGGAAATTGTCCAATAGATGCTACTCGACCACCAACAATTTTTGGAGCAACTGCAAGTTATATATTTCAGCTATGCTTTAGTTTTCGTTTGAGTTATATTTACTTTCATCTTCTATATAAGGCTGATGAATATTATCTTCAGCACTTGAAACTGCAAGGAAAGCAATTACGCTGAAAAGTAAATGCTTCATGATGAATCAAATACTTTCTGTATTTTAAGTCTCCTAACTTTTAACTTTTATACCTTCCAAATATTTAGCATTTTATTACTAGATTGTAATAGTATGTATCTGTAGTATCCATATGATTATTTGATTTCAATTCTCTGATATCATTTAGTTAATGTAATCTAAAGAATAGTAGAAATTAATATTTATATTAATGATAAGTAAAAGGACATAATTTATTAAAGTATTATGTAATGCATAAGCATAAAAGCTAAGTGATATCAAACTGTTTAACAATGTAAGCGGATTTCCTAACAAAAGAAAACAGAAAATAGAGAGATAATATGCAAATTTGCGTGGGTGAGGCTTAAATTTTATAGATATTGATAAATTGTTTAAGGAATTACGTAATTTTATTTAATCAAGACTAGATCTGCCATTAAATTATAAAAGACATTAACCTTTGGAAGACCTTTTTATGTTATCAATTATTATACTGAAATGATAATTTTAGTTGAATATGCATAGTCTTACGTTTATAATTACAATATTTAAACAAGCGATTAGATACAATATACGTAAACAATTACAATAACAAATTCGTTAACACAAAGCCATAAAAGTTTCATATTTAACCAATTTCTTCCTTCATGGATTATTTAAACCAGTAACTGTATTAATATAATTGATATAACTTGACGTTCTTGTAAATACGTTAGGGTGAGTTATTGTGCAATTTGGTCCACCAAAACTAACAATTCCAATGTGAACAGGCTTCCCATCGGGGTGAATTATAACGAGTGGACCACCACTATCTCCCTATAAAATGTTTAAATTTTCATCTCAATTCAGAAATTATCACACAGTATTTACGTTGCATGTAGATGAAAATGATGAAATTGCGCATAGCACACTTTCTGGAATTGCATCTATTCGATAAAACGACCGACACAATGTATTTGAAATTGTTATTAGTTTAGTATACATTAAAAGATTTGATACCGCACCATCTGTAATAAAATTATTAATTTGATCTTCATCACATTTAGTAAGTTTAATTTCTCACTTGGATTTATTCTGCCCCATCCGCTCACTGTGGCATTTACATGATCACCAATGATCTCATCGCTTCTGACTAAACGCAATGTACGAATGTTT
>JARJDV010011902.1:0-10057 GCA_030264675.1 Anaulacaspis nigra | reverse complement strand
GTGGCTAGGTGGATTACGTCATTTTTGGTAAATCATTTGGAGTGTATTACTATAATTTAGTGACCATTGCTGACAATGCCTGAGCCTGGATCACTTGCATATAGGATAGTAATAAGGATTATACACCAGTAAGCAAATTTCACCGAGTGAGTATATTTACGCTATTGATTGCACAAACAACGACGTTGATACGTAAATTAGAATCTGAGGAATTTTAATACTGCCATTCTTGAAGTGATAGTGTTTGCTTGATTAGGAGAGGAATTTTAATTAAGTTAATTAATTTATAAAGGAGTAGGAAAACACGCGCTTATTTATCTTATAAATATTCGCATATTCCTCGCGTATGTTGATAAAGTAAATTAATAAAATTCTTAACATAACACGAGCGCTTTTCACACCCGTGAAGTATTTACATTGAATAATAGACGATGCGACCCTCTTGTATCTCGCAGCGAGCATCCGGATGCAAACACCTCACACAGTCGATATTTACGCAGCCGATCGATGTGCTTGTTGTAGGAAGCAAGCGTGAGCAAATTTCAATGCGACAACTATATACACTCGCTGAAAGCGCAGATAAATGTAACACGGTGTCTCGCATAAAGAGCACACATTCGATACTTGTAGCAATTCGTGTCGCTCAAGTAGCTGCAACACGAATGCACATTTTGTTACACAATTCGTATGTTACTACTCAACATACATGGGCACTATTGATAAACACGTTATGCGAAAATGTTACGCTCGTTTGTAGAAAATCGCTAGTGCACAGAGCACACACTGCAGATGAATTCGTTTCATGGTTGCTTTTCGGGTTCTGCGAATGTGTGTAATGCGCGAAAGAACGGCGACTGTTGACGTTTATTATCTTCGCGCTCGCCGAGCAACATTATGTGCTATTATTGCCGAGGTCGAGCTTTTCACTCTTTTGCAGTTGTATCATGCTTCTATGATGCGCGAACCGCACAAGCTCCAACATGTGTAACTCTCATGTAAATGACACTTTCATAATGCAAACGTCAAGTCAGAATTGCGAAATTATTTCTAAGGGAATAAAAAACAAAATCACCAATCTCTGTTCTAGATATGATAATTTAATATTATTTCACCCCGCAATAAAAGGGTTGGTAACTGCGGATAAAAATAGAGAAAATCCATGTATTTAACAAAGACTTTACGTTAAAAAGTAGAGAAAATTCTATTGTACATGTAAATACTCTATTCTTCTGGGCGACGCTCGCTGCTCTAATGCGAAAAGCAAACATTTGTTTCCGGTGAATGTTGTTAAGCGAAGATTTAAGGTGGCGTTTAGTCGAGATGCACTCTGTGCTTCGCCGCCCCCGTGCTTCAATTGCAATTAAACAGAAACGCGCCGCCGCCGGCCGCCACGATGCAGGATACGCGCGAAAAATGCACTAGCATTCGTTCGTTTTGAAAACAATTCCAATGTAAGCATTGTCAGACGTTGCAATCCACGGCGATCCAATTCAGGAATCCGTCGAGTGGAACGCCGCGCATTCAGGATGCTCACGGGAGAATGCGAGTTTAATTCTTTTCGCCGAACGGTATTTCCATTCGTTATTCTTCGTTTAATTATCTCGCTGTAAATTGGACAATTCACACTCTAATTCGATCATTTAGTGCGCGCTTTCAGTGCACTTTTGTTGTCATTTTTGCTCCACGGAGAGCAATAGACTGTTGAATTTATTGCTTTATTTACGTGTTTGCTTTGTTCAATTAATTCCGCTGTTTGCTCCACCAAAATGACTATAATTTTAATGAATATTTTTAATTGCCAAATATAAATTAGGATAATTGCAGCAGTCTGTATTACTTCAAATGCTACCAAATGATTACATTTGAAATGCACTTACATTTCATTCAACTAATGTGTGGAATGGTTTAAGCCAATTTTTCAAGCACCTGATGCAATTTGTTTCGATTTCCGTCAAGTAAATCTTACGTGAATGCTCCTAATAGTGCATCGTTATAAACATGTATACAAATTGCACTATATACGCTGGGCTATATACCACACGCAAGGATAATACGTAACACATACAGGTCCACATGGGATTTCGCTATTTTGCTTGCAACTAGTGCGAACCACCCTCGTTCTTGAACGCTGGGAACGCGTACTCATCGCTCCCTAGAGTGCAACTCCTCAAACAGGCATTTGCACATTGCATCGCATCCATCATGTGCGTTGCCTTGCATCTATCAACCATTTGCATCACTTGCTATGCACTCAATCGGGTTATTCATATAATTGTCCTGGCGCGCTCAATGTATACAAACTGCATAAATCAAAACATCAAATCAATACACGAGATATTATGATTTATTATTTATTGTGTGGTTGTCAGCTTTGATAGTTATCTATTTATTTTAATTACCTGCTTGTTTATTTACCCATTATCTTACGTAAACAGACAAGTTATTGACGGTAAACTCATTAAGTGCTAATTAATCCGTAAGATTCGATGAACCCTCAGATGCGATCGGATGGAAACGTGCATGGGAATGCGCAATGCAGCGAAAGAAGATAATTTCCTTCGTGGAACAAGTTTTTAATCGAATTCCTTCAACTTTTCAAGTTCCATTTCAATTTCCTCATTAATTCCCAACCGCTAATTGTTTTATAATTGCGTTTTGTGGCGGCGAGCTTCAACTCTCTTATAAATAAGAAAAGAAGCTGCAGCATTACGCTGCAAAAATATATACTTAATGCCAATTTATTACCTTGAATAAATGCAATCGGTGGAAACTTAACTAAACAAAGAATGAAAGTCAATATTTACGTGATTGAAATTAAATGAAACCTAATCAATCAATACATTTATTAAATTGCGCAAATATAATTAACGTAGCCACACAAAATTAAATTTGTTCATTGCTAATATTTGCTCTCACAAAAATAACTGTAGTAAAATATTAATTATAATGATTGAATTCTGAAGTTGGCAATTAATGAAAATTCGTCCTACGCACAATCAGGTAAAGTTCAATTTATAAATTACACATGAATTTATGTTAAATTGGATTAAATAAATATAATTACAACGTAACTAATTATGAGAGTACCAATAATATTAAATTATTTGTTAACTAATTATGAATTAAATAATTTTTAGACTTGGATATCAGTATTCCTGAATATTTTGTATTCCTGAAAAATAGAGAAAAGAAAAAGGTTTCCACTTCATACTCTTTTGTCCTGGATGCAAAGGAAAACATTAATTGAAACGTTATAACTATTCTTTGTGCTTGTACCAAAAGCGCAATTGCAATGTCCTTTTGTTTGACTCCACGCTACACGCTTGTTTTAACATCCATCACGACAAAGTCCATTTCTTAGCTGCATCCCTTGCAACTTTCGACGCCGTATTCCATGCATAATACACTTAATTAAACTTTACTTGAACGACGCGCTCGCATTTCAAGCGAACGGGCATGCAACAACAAACGTAACAAACAACACAATGCAACTACAGCAAGTGCAATGCAAATGACGTCTTGGAAAATCATAAACTTTTTCGCATGTCTTTTGCACCGCAACCGCATTGTGCGCTCCATCCCGAAATAATAACTTGATCTTGAAGTGCTGAGCTCAAGGAGGTGAACTCCCAAGGTAATAATAATCATCACAACGACTTTGACTTTGCATGGCATCTCCATGCGATTTTCGTCCAAGATTTTCTTGTGCATTTTCCATTTTCTTGGCTCGAGCTCTGAACAGGACGACGCGGAACAAGAGAGTGCAAGGCCTCAGGTCGTATCGTGTTATTAAACGAAGATTAACGGATGAACTCGTTTCAGGTATTTAATAAGCAGCGCTCGCACAAAACGCCCGTTAGCGTTCGAGTGGAAGATGAATATTCATTCATTTCTTATCCGGTCTTCTATTTCTTTACGAGCGTGTTGCAATTGCTTCTTCATTGTCTTTGCTTTCTCTACGTCTTTCTTCCCGCAAAGTTATGAATTTGTTTCGTCCGTTCACTTTTTCGCGAGCTTTAATATGATGAAATAGAGCTTTTGGAGAATAAGTTTACCTAGTTTTTTACTCATTTTTACGTAATTTACTTAAAACACGCGAAAGAAAAATGTATTTTTGTTTAAAATTTGATTTAAAATGCGGGCTTTACAAAAACGTAAGATCTTAATAATTAACTTTTTGCTGCTTTTACTATGTGGTAATTTACTTTTTAATTTACCTCTTTGTTGCGCTGCGCCAGTTACTTTCCGGTTTGTTACCGTATTGTTTGCGGTCAACAGTCGCGTCCGGCGAATGAAAGAAATAAAAAACGACAACGAGCCTCTAACAAGAACGGCCGACCATTTGCAGGAAGATTGCGAACAGTTAGCAGATCGGAGGAGAGAAATACTTGGCCAGCAAATTTAGTCAATGCGTACACATCAGGCACGCGTTCGCAAAGAATAAAAGTTGCGATGAGTACAATGATAGCGGCATACCGAACGGGCTTTTTTTCTCCGGCGCCGCCGCCACGATGAACACAAAAAACACGGCGTCGCGCATCGTACGGAAAGAAGAAGCGATGCTGGCGGCGACTAAACGAATAAACGCGCGTGCCCAAACTCCGAAAGGACTTTTAATTAACGCAACGTCAAAGCGCAAAAAAATTTGCGCGTATTCATTCATTCGTTCTTGTTTCATTTGCACTCGTGATGCATTTACATATGTGTGTTGTGCTTCTTTGCAAAGTGCATTCTACTTGCACGAAATGCATAATGGAGTATTTGCTAGTAGGAGTAAATTAAAATTTCATTCGTGCGTTATAATTAGTTGTTCGTAATAATTAGTTTTACGGCGAAACGTTTTGAATATATTATTAAGGGAATTTCTGAAAAGAAAGAAACGGAAATTAAAATGCATTATGAAAATGGGAAAACACTGTTCATAAAGTAGTATTTATTTTAATGAAAAATATGATTAAATTTTAATTCAGAATAAAATTAGACACAAGTTGAAAGGGGTTGCAAAGAAAAATGTAATCGTATAAAATCATGAGTGGTTCCATGAACTGTTTGTACTCATTTGCGTCGAATACGGTTTCATGATTGAGGCAGGATTTATCTATATTTGATTTCGGCGTTGTTTACTAGCTACTGCGGCGGCGGCGGTGGCGGTGGCATCGTCGACAGCTCTCTTTAGACGAGTAGAACACCATCAAGCAATGCCTCGGCGTTAGACATCATCCTGTGATCCTGTGCGTCGAGTACTTCTCAGATCTCTTAGCCGCCGTCGAATGGATTTGTAAAATTGAAGGAAACGGAGCTGCAGAGATTGAGTTTCGATTAACAGCATTCGTGCATGTGATCTTCACATCCGCACTCGCGATTGATCGAGAGTCGTGTGTGCTGTGCACAGTCAACCCATATCGAAAATACCTCATTGTAAATATTTGATATTTCGACCTACTAAAGCGGCATACAGCGTATGTTGTTCGCATATCAATCAAATATGCATAGCGAGTGCACTAGCGGTCCTTGGATAAATAATCCCGGGTATTATTTAAACTTTGAAGCGTGTTTACGTTGATAAATAAACACGTGCAGAAAATCAAGAGATTTTAAATATTTTACATTGTTTTTACTATTACATTATTCCAAGTACTTACTTAAACTTAAAAAAAGTCAATGATGATTGTTTAATCAACTGATCACTAAATCATAATCACAGTTTGTCGTTCTTCCCATCGGTATTTCGATTGAGCTCTATCGCGGCATAAAATGGCGGTTTTGTGCTAAATTACATTCTGAGATTTAAACCAATGAAAAGACATTTACAAGTCTAATTGGAATTGGAAAATTTAGCATGAATGCAACGTTGGAATAAATGGAAATTAATGGAAAATAGATGCAAAACAAATATTCTATACACGCTAAATATTCTGCGTTCCTCTCATTTATCCAATACGTACAGACATGTTTTTGATTAAAAATGCATTTCCAGAGCGGTAGTTCCTACATTAATCGATAAGCTATTTATTTATTGTTTAATCTAACTTTTAATGAATCCAATTACTCTGATTCAAACATATTATTCAAATATTTAATCAATAGTCGTTTTTGCTCTCAGATTTATTATTTTAATTTAATTTGCATTCATTTTATGGATGTGAATCAATAAAACGAGGCTAAACTTAATTATAAACCGAGTCCATCAAGAAAATATATCAGATTATTATTTAAAAATAAACAACTGAGGTACTTTTATAGTAAATTCAATTTATTACAATAACGAACATGTTATTAGTTTTGTTTATTCGGGAATATAATAAATTAATCAAATATTTGTTTGAAATATTTGATTGGGTTAAAAATTTTAGCCCAGGATTATTTATTTACTTTTGTTGGTTATTGTTATTTGTATTATTTACCAATTATTTCCAAATTTCATTAAATATTTTTAGAAAAATATAAAAATATCGAGATGAGATGGAACAAATAAATCGTGGAAAGGACCCAATTATCCTTTACCTTGAAGAACGTAATGAATGTAAAATGCACAATAACTTTGTGAAATTATTTTCATTTGACATGAAATTATCCTTTTTCTCAGAACACACCAGCGGCGTTCTTTGCTTATCAGCTGTCAAAATTGCTCAACCTTTATCACAGCTCCATAAATTCGAAAATTTATGAAACCAAATTTCTTTCCATATTCTCTCATGCGGTATCTTTTATTCCCAAAATGTAAAGAAATAAAACATAATAAAAAAATCATTTCCTGTACATGCTTGGTGCGTGCTCGTTCGACGCAACTTAGAAAGTCATTAATTATATTTCGTGGCGCGGCATCCTCATGGAATATTAACAAGTTTTTTTGTATTATATTTTGTTCGTATGCAAGTTTTGCTCCGATTATTACGCATTTTAACGTGTATAAATCGTTTAGTCATCTACTTTGGAGGCCAAAACAGATTTTTCTCTTGTGTTTTCTGCACAATAGTTAATGAGCACCCGCCGCGCACAACACATTGCTCTATCACGCCTCGAAAAACCACCCGCATTACCTCTTTCTCTAACGCCCGCTTGCAGGACACTTGCACCTCGTCCTGGCTGCTGAAAGTTAAAATCTGCCACACATTCTCGTCCTCGACGTTAACAAATAGTTCGTTGGGCGTCGGCCAGATTAATATTCCCATTATTAGGTGTATATATTTAATATACTGAATGTCCTTAATTTAATATAAATAGAATAAAATTTCAAATTTTTATAAGAGGAGAAATGAAATTTGAGTTTAATATGAAATAGGATTTTTACGTTTTTGGCTAGCACCCTATATAAATACATAAGGCAATTATTCATCTTGATATCCGAAGGGCTATTCAACTACTTCTAGATGACTAAGCACCACCCGATGTCGTGATAGAATATGCGCATCTATTATACATATTATATTTCAGTTTTAAATACATGTCGTCGACGGCAGCAAGTAGTTGGCGGCATATTTGCACTCGCTTAAAAAATCACCCTTTTTCCCGGAGCTAAACGAGCATGACGATGAAATAGCGCATGTGTGTGCGAACGAATATTGTACCGCGTGCGTCAAGTGCATGTAAGAGTCGCTCACACATAAATTAAAACTTTACCGAACGCGGAAAGTTTGCCATCGAAAAAAGCGCTGCTCTTTCATATTCTTTTTGCGATATGAGAAAATGTATTAATAGTGCACACACGCGGCACCAGGCTGAACTTACCTTAAATAAACTTTTCCATTAAAGCGAGCGTTTTGCCGGGCATAATTGAAAAAAGCGCAGCTGGAAAGTTTGTAATTAATAAATGCACACCAAAGTTCACAAAGCGAGAAGAGTCACTTGTTATTTTTTACGTTTTCTACTTTCGTAATTGTATATAAATTGCAATTATGAAATGTACGTGTAACCGGCACGGCGCGAACGGTGGAAGAAGGATGCGAGGACGTTATCCTTGCAGCGCGTCGAAAGCGACTGGGTCGCGAGCGCGCAGGACGAAACAGGATGGAGTAAAATTCCATACACAGTTACGCGACTCGAAGCGAGCCGAAGTTCAACGACAACCAGCAGAATCCTAACGGTGGTCACACGTTTAAATATTCTGCATCCTGTTAACAGCCAACTTAATGCATACAATTCACTCGGTTTATAGCTGGACATATGCAGATATTAAGTTTATGTATGCCCTGTATGTTCAATCACGTTATTTCCCCTGTATATATGCACCCATAAAGTTGCTGAAATCTCTACGGAAAGCGGAAACATGCAGCACACGCATATAGAACGAATTCATTTAGAGAATGTGTGTAATGCACTATTTTCACAGTCATAATGACGACAAGCGCAACAACGTTCAAAGCCAACAAAGGCCCTTGGTGTAGGTTCATCCATCATTAGCGTAGTGTGAACGCATTCAATCTATGATTCAAAAATCAACAGAATTATGCAAATATTAATTACGGTGCTAATTAGCATCGAAATTGTGCAAGTCCCGATTAAATAATGCACTGGGTAATGATGTAATAAGTTGCCACGCGTACTTCCCTGATTAATTATTGACAGGCAAACGGGATGTAATTAAAATGTTCGATGACCTTCAATTAATTCAAAATAAACAAGCACCGTGGGAATTAATGAGGTTGTTCAATTGTCGTACATTGTTTATGTATCCTTCGTCATAATACAGAGAAAAACTATTCGTGCCCTACAGCCAGATAGTGTTTGCGCTAATTGTATAGAGGGAGTATGACATTTTGCAAAGCAAACATCTTTGTTTATTGTATTATCCAATTCGTTGACGCTCTTAAGGGGCATGCTAATTTGACTTTACGTAAGTTTCTCACGAATTTGCATATAAATTAGGAAATTTGTGCATTTTGAAAACTTTTCTCATTTCTACATTTCTTTTTTCTGCTAAACGTAGTGATGTGTGAATGTTGCAATTTGCAAATTCTTGCATTTCCCAGGTGACAAATATTAAATTTTAATTGAATACGACGTTTAATATATTCAGAAGATTCCGTAAATAAAATTAAGGAATTTTTCGCTTATCAACCAAATAGGAAACGAATGGATGTCATGAGTATTGAGGACAGAATAATTTTGGATGGAAATATTCCATTGTCAGGATGTAGATTTCGACAAATTGTTCGACTATAGATATCAGACGTGACAATCAGGCATTAAGATATTCAGTAAACACACTGTATTATGCAGATCCGTGTGGATGTTACCCTTAATGAACAGTTGTTGCGCTTGTTGGCACTTGTGGCAGTCGCCATGCACTTGGTTTCATTATTTCCGGCGCAGCATCGCCGCCGCCCACGCAATTGCAGCCATTGCTACCTTTGTCATCATTACACCACTGTTGCCTTGGTTGTGCCGCCGCTGCTCCTCTATTGCTCTTCTACCACCATTATCCTCGCGCGCTCGGTTATTATATTAAATGGCCAAACATCAACAAACCGTAATTGCTTCCAACTATGATGGCGTATTTTTATTTATTTACTCGTTGTTACTCAGCTAAATAGCCCATCATTCCGAAACTGGGCCACCGAAATGACAAAAAGTGAATAGAATTTATTTCACGCATAATGCACAAAAAGAGTTAATGCTTACTGCAAACAAAACAACAAGAACCGACTCGAAACGCTACTAAAATCACAATGCAATATGCGATAAAATTCCTGCATTTTCCGGCTGAATTTTAAAACGCAACCCCAATGAAAGTTTAATAAAATTTAATGCATCACGCACTTTATTGCAACAATGAACACGGTGCTAATAATTTATAAATATAAAACGATGCATAAATATAAAGTGAAATATGTTGCGGCATACAATATTTTATCACTTCCGGTTTGGCGTTCCTTCCAGAAAATGGCGTCCGTCATCTGAAGTAGTAGTGTTCCATTGTCGTTTCTTCCTCGGCGCATCTTTGTCGTGTTTTACCGCCGCCAATGTTGAAGAGCAGGTTATTATTATAATTGAGTAATTTCCATGCATGCGTCATAAAGAGCGTTGCCGCCTCTGCCGCCGCCACCGCCACCGCCAC